>JANEHU010001047.1:0-16139 GCA_027563435.1 Nasonovia ribisnigri | reverse complement strand
GAATACTTTTAAAATGTATTTGTGTTTATGTTTAACAATTTTGAATATGTATTTCAGATACAAATGATAGTATTTCAATAAGTATCCTGACTACATTTGAAAAGTTTTCTTCACAAGACCAATTAATCTTATGATTACAATCTAATATGGTCTTTAAAAATATTTTTTGTGAACTATCCAACAACTAGCTTGCGTACGTAATATTTTTAAAAGAAGGCCTCATATCCTATATAATAGCATTGATTATAAATACAACTTTAAAGATGACTCTGTCAAATATCTCGGAGTAGGTACCTATTCCAAAACAAAAAACGTATGAGAAAAATTAATTGAAATAAAAAAACTTGCATAAAGCCATATAAGAATGAGTACCCTTTATCCATTAGTTAACTACAAATTAACACTTCAAATAAAATCATTTATATTTCTGTAGGTACACCTTAATAATTTGACCACTAATCGCTGAAGTACATATATAAGCATGTCCAGTATGGGCATCAAAATTAAACATAATAGTGTTGAATAATATAAATATTATAATACATAGGTAGTGTTATTTGTTGCACTTTGTATGTCAGGTAACTTAGTAGCTGAGAGTGGATAGCTTCATAATAGAGAATTACTTTTTGTTTTTGATTATTCGTCCGTAATGTTTCTAAGATTGACTATGGTAAAATATTGATACAATTCAAAATAAAACATATAGGTAGGTATTAGGATTAATGACAGTATTTTATCAAGCTAATAAAAACCTAATTTTATAAGTACTTCAAACATCCTAAATATATTGGTTATTATAAATTTAAATTTATAAAAACCTGTATAATATGATGTTTATCACATCACCGCTACAAACCTTAAGTTTATGTTGCAGTTCCTTCACTGAATACTATCATACGATCGACCAGTCTCTATATAGAAATCGTAATCAAGTCACTCTTGACGCCATGTTATTGATTGCGAATTTGAGTCACTTAACTGTACATTATTCTTAATATTGGATCGAAGACCGATGTAATCCTAAAACGTAGGTAAAACGTAAATATTATATTCGACGCCAGACTCCCGTGTCCACGACCACAAACAACCAAACAAAGAAAGTCGCCTTATCAATAATCATTATTCCACAAATATGATAACGAGATAACCACGGCCAAGGCACAGACCGTGGTGGCAATTCCCGCGGTGTACACCGTAGTTGTACACCATTGGGTGCGTTCGACACGGGCGCTTTGAACGCTTTTAAGCATAGACTATGAACATAATAATGTTATAATATTATACTGTTATATTATTAGGTATGTCATAGACTAATAGTAACAGACGGAACATATTTTGTACCGAGGATTTGGAGGCGCCGTCGTGCAAAACTGATTAAGAGAGATAGCACGAGTCTTATCACAAGAGTGAGATGAAAATATGAAATCGTACCGTTCCGAGGACAGTCAAGTACACGCACTGAACTAAATAGGTACTGTATTTAGTTCAGTGAGTACATGGCTTCAACAGGCGCGTCCGATCCTCGTAACAATTCGCACTCGTCGTCATACCTATGTCTATAAGTCTATGCTATGACTGCATGAAATGTTTGTACAATAAGAAAAATAGTTGGAGGGGTAAACAATTAGTGGGCTTGATTACAGGACTCCATTACCAAATATTGTTTTACCGAAATATACAATCTATAAAATTATCAAATATAAACACTCGTAAAATGCCTATAGCCGATAAGTAGGTACTAAATGTGGCACTGCAAATTCGTCTTTTTCGTTTTATAAACCAGCAGTAGGGAATATTTAATGGTGCTCCTAGCTGTCCGCTTCAAGTCCTGTGTGACGTCTAAACCACAGGTTAAATTAATAAGGAATTTGTTTAGGGCAAAAAATAATTGCAGGCTACCTATGTCTTAATGTAAATATTATGAAAAATAAATAAAAATGTTATAATCATCAGGTACATGTATACCTATACAAAAGGTACAGTTTGAAAATATTTTGATTCAGTTTGAGCTATTTGTAAGCAAAAGAAGATTTCGATTTGTATTAGTATTTTTTAATTATCGTCGATAAAATTTTTACGCTACGTCAAAAAGCTTAAAAATCTAATAATACAAGGTTCGTCATGAGTTTTTATTAGGTACTGGAATTAAAATTAAAAGTTTAAATTCATTTGATGGAAAATTGTTATAATATACTCTCAACTTTTAATTTTAATTCCTGCAGTACCTAATAAAAACTCATGACGAACCTTGTATTATTAGATTTTTAAGCTTTTTGACGTAGCGTAAAAATTTTATCGACGATAATTAAAGAATACTAATTCAAATTGAAATCTTCTTTTGCTTAACAATAGCTAAAACTGAATCAAAATATTTTCAAAATCGGATAATCGTACCTAGATACTTAAGATTTTTACCGGCATAAATTCACTTTAGCTAAATTTTTAACCAAATGTTTATAGTAGCATTTTATGTACCTACAAAGTTTAATTTTTGTTGTTTATTTTTGAGCCTTTTCTAGACATTTTGATATTTAAAATGTTCTTCATTACTTAAATAATATTATTAAAACATTTAACCATGTCAAATACCATGAAAATTGAATTCAAGATTCCTCGTAAGTTGTTATTAAAGCTATTACAATTAAAATATTAAAGATACATGGGTACATTTAAAAAAAGGGGGTTAAGTGGATGTCGCTCTGCTGTACAATAGGTTACAAGTGGGTCATCGTAATTGACGGTGTTAAATTTGAATTCAATGATATAATATCATTGTATACGAAAAACGATTCTGAGCGGAGACGGTATGTCAGTCTAGGATATTTTAAATTATATTGATATTGTTATTTTACGGTAGCTGCTAAGTTGAATTAATATTATTCATATTATTTAATTATTAACCTAAAATTATCAGTGATGCTAGAAAAATATTTTAATATATTATACTTTTACTCTTTAAAATTGATTTTAATATGTAATTTCGTCCAAATTTGAACTTAAAATGTCTGTAAAAAATAACTGTGTTTATATATTTTTTAGATTTTTTGTTTACAGTATGTACTATTTATTAGAATCTTTATTTTAAATTTTCAATCCTTAGTTATAAAAACTGACCATTTTATAATTGTTTAATTACAATGATTGATAATTTTCGAGATTTTGAATTTTGTCAAAATTCGAACTTTAAATGCTTATAAAAAAAATGTGTGCCTATGTATTTTTAATATTTTTCAACTGCTATTGTAGGTAACAATATATCAGGAGCCTTGTATTAAATTTTCATTATTTTTGGCCCAACAAATAAAATTTTATTGATTTAATAGAAAAAAAACTAAAAAATTTGAAAATTGAAATCGTCTGTAAAAAAGATGAAAAACAGTCAAAATATATTAAAAATTAGATGGTGTATAGAAAATGCTTATACAAACATTCAGTGAAATTTTCATGCATATACAGTTATTCGTTTTTGAATCGCAACAAAATAAGAAAATCGCTACATGAGAAATCGAGTGAATATCTATTCTAATCTTGTAAAAATTTGAACTTAAAATGCTCATAAAAATTTATGTTGACTTGCTTATAAACATTTTTTCATTGATATTATTAGGCAAACTTATAAGGATTCTTGTATCACATTTTCAAACATTTAATTTAAAAAAAAAAAATTTTTTGAATTTCTAACTCAAAATAAATTGCACATTTTCGTCATTTTTTACGTATTTTGTCAAAATTTGAACTTTGGTTACCTATAAATAAAAATTGTGACTACGGATTTTTAATATTTTTCATCTGCCTTTGAAACTATATATTAGAAGCCTACTATTAAATTTTCAAGATTTTTTACCCAACAAATACAATTTTATTGACATTTATAGAAAAAATAACTAAAAAAATTGGGAACTGAAAATGTCCGTTAACAGCTCAAAATAAGTAAGAATATTTTGAAAATGCTATGGTGTGTAGAAAATGCTTATATAACATTCGATCAAAATTTCATGTCTCTACGGTAATTTCTATTAGAGTTTTACCAAAAACCAAAATCGATTTTGTCGAAAATTGGTTTTCCGTAAAAATTCCCGTTTTTCCCTTAATTTTTCATTTGTTTTTCACGGCACTCATGAAAACTGATGGGAAATTTTAACTTTTGATCCCCCAAAGTACCAACTAGATTCACTTTCCTATCAGAAAAGGTACTATTGAAGAAAATCGAAGCTTTTTTACTGTCCTAAATGTGATGACAGACACAAAATTAAAAAAATTAAAATTAAAAAAAATTAAAAAAAAACACACATCATTGTAAAATCAATACATTCATCGCTCCGCTCAGAATCTAAAAAAATTGAATTAAAATAATGTCAAAAAGAATAAGAACTTTAAATATTTTGTAGAAATTAAAAAATATTATGAGGACAATATTATTTCATGGAGACTTAAATCGTTTACGTAGGTATATTATTATATTCTATATATACGTACAATAACACAATAATTAGTGTAAAAATCAACAAGCCACTATTAATATTAAATGTATAATAAATGCAATGTTTTCAATATCCAGTAGGTAAACATTAAACCAACAACTAGGTATCATAATATAAATACCTAGTAAAATAATTTAGGCACTTTAATATAGCAATATCAAAAAACATGTTATGAAATAATATTATAATCATGACTCAGAATCTAATTCGATACAAATTCGTTTTATGATTGGTACAATGTACATAGTACATTCAATCGAAGTATAAATACTTATGTTTCAAATTTTTGAATATTTTACTAAATTTATATGATTTGCGTATTTAAAGATTTTAAGCATATTCATGAATATTATGTTAATGGTTTAATATAAATCACCAATAAACAAATTTTCAATTCTATATTAATTAGGCAAGGTCTTATTTAATATATTTTCAATAAGAAAAGATTTATTTTTAATAAGAGTTCGTGGGCACTATAGAGTTTCAGAGGAAGTACGAATACAATTTGGTACTGTTAATAACATTTTTGGTAATGTAAAAGAAATATTTAATAAAGCACCATCACGTATACAAATTTTCAAAAAATAATGCATCGAATATAGTATACTAGAGCACACGCCACCCTTTACCTCCAAAACCAATCATAATCCATTAGGGTACCTACCTACTTATCTGGATAGTGGACTAATATTATGGACTTTATTATTGTAAATAAGAACTGTGATGTATGAAATAATGTGAAAATGTATATCTTAAATAATATATATTGGACTCTATGATTGTAAAATTATTTAAGTTTTAAAAAATACTTTTTTCGAGTTTATATTCCCATTATATAATATATAAATACATATTTAAAAAAAAAAGTGCACATTATACAACATATTTGCGGTTTTTTTGGTGCACACATGATATACACATATTTAATTGTTTTTTAGCGCATGAAGTTCCGAGCTCTCCTCTTAGTATAACGGATTTACCGTTTTCGCTCAGAATCTTTTTTCGTATAAGTACAGAAATGTGTATCATTAAATTTAAATTTAAACCATCCATTCCAGTGACCCACTTGATAATTACTGTACAGAAGAACGGTAACCACTTGTTGCCTTTTTTTTATTAATAAAAGTGTTGAAAACTTTAGTGTTTTTACAATTGTTTTAAACTCTAATTTCTTATACAGAAATACTGGGTGTGTTAACACATTAAAAAGACAGAGGTATGCTTGATTTGTTAAATTGTTTTCTACATCATATTGCGTCGTTGTCAGGCTTATTAAAATGAGTATTCCTCGAAAATGTTATTAATATCTAATATTAATTTTAACTTTTATTTTTATTGAGATTTAGTCGACGTTTTATCGCGTTGTCGTAATATTGTATTTTTACCGTGCGTGGTTTTTTTAAATTGTATTTTGTTCTATTTCCCAGACAGCCATGCCGGAATATATAATGTTTTTATAAAATTCTATCTAGTTTAAAAGTTAAATTTTTAAAATGTAACATTATTTTAATTTTTTAACATATTTATAAGACTAACATTGTTTTTTGAAAAATTAATTTAACTTTATAATTGTGTTTTATTATTAATATTACAGTGAAAATTGTACAGACATATTAAAGTAATTTTTTACAAATAACTTCTACTAACATTTGGTTCAACATATTTCAACGATATTATGTACATAAATTCAAATAATGTTTTTCGTCGTACATTTCCAAAAAGTTTTGGTTACTTTTATTTTCAAATATTGTTATTATGATTTAAATCTTAAGCTTATTTTTAATGAGCCACTACAGGCTTAATACAAAAATTTGGTTTAGTCAGTGATTACAATGATAGATCATCAATTATTGGTACTTAGTTACATTGTACATTTGGTTTAAAATTTTTAGAGCCCGAAGAAGTTTCTGATGTTTTGTTGAGGATTTAATGGGCGATTGTCCAATTGATGATAAGCTAACAAAGTACTGCAATTATTTAACTGAACATTATATTTCAGAAGACAGTAATTTTCCTCATAAACTTTGGGCATGTAACTCTTCAAGTCTTAGATTAACAACAAATACATGCGAATCTTTTCACTCGCACTTTAATAAAAACTTCAATACAAAATCACCGTCTATCATGCTATGTTTGAATATTATTCTTCGAGTTCAACTCGACATTTATGTTAAAACTAACAAGTTTTGAAAATTTCGAAAAAATACAAGCGACAAGAAATAAATCAATTTAAAATTACAAAATACAAATCTGGTCAGCTCACACGATACGAATTTATAAAATTCATGTGCCATAACTTCGACAAATAATTAGATTTTTATTATTAGGTACAGGTACTATTTTTTTAAATAATATTTTTATATGTTTTAGTCGTTTTACACTTATATACAATTTAAATTCGCTTTTCTATGTTTTTATATAATATATTGTTTACATTGACTTATATGTTTTACTATAGATCTATAGACACATATTCAATAAAAAAAATATAGTGGTAATCAAAATTTTTTTCATTTACTATGACGAATAATATTTCTTTGGGCGAAAACCAAAACACTCTTTTTTAAGTTTGGGTGAAAAAGGTCATTTGGACGAAAACCAAAAGGTTGATTTTGGGCAAAAACATGTACGGCTGTCGAAAAGGTTTGGTTGTTTTCAGTGTATTTTTGCGCGGACACAACACTTTAAATTTTAATAGAATAATCGTTCACCAATGAGAATTACCACCATCAGGAGAAAAAATAATTTTATGTTTTTCAATCACTTTGTATGTTGAAGGAACACGCTGTATACATCCGAAAATATGTTACGTTAAAAGGTTTTAAGTTATTAATGTTATTAAATTAATATATAGGTAACAACAATAATATTATTTAGTTTATTATAATGGTATGTTATATATTTGTTATGGATACGTTCGAAGGTGTTTACATTTCGGGGAAAAAATAAATACACACACTAAAAATATATAAAAATAAAAACCAATTATTTATTATATCATTAGATTCTTGAGACAGTACCTGATCGCCTATTGTACAATGTATTTTAAAACGTTATTTCACCGCCAGTCAAAATTATGAACCGTCAAAGTAAACACTATATTTGTCGAAGGGTAGACAGTGTCTAGGGCAATGTTATAGATGGTAACGAATGTGGTAATGATAAATTAATTACATATTGAAATTGTGTGTACAAGTACAATACAATGATTACAATGTCTTCATAGCGGCGTAGCGAGTGTTGAGATCGTATAAAATATAAATGCGTGTTATTAATAATTATTATAAAACCCATGTCTAACGGGTGGGGTTTGGCGTACCAGTTTTCGTGTCGCGGATTATAATTATTATTATTGTTCAATTGTTGTCATTTTTCGATCACGGGAAATCCACAGACTAGTGACTTACGGTGTGTTCTACGCTTACTCTATGGTTCTACGCAAACGGAGAGCGAGCCCGGAGCCGATGCCCGCCGATAACACCGCTGCCTAACCGTCATCCAAGGCGATCGCGTTCTGTGATTGGCCGACAGTGTCGCCGGTGTCGCCGCCGAGTCGTATATGTAATGTTTAATGTTATTCGAGCGTTTTGCACTTTTGCGTCTGCTGTTTTGTTTTATAGTGACTACTCGCGTAACTACTTTCTAGTTTCTTCTATAGTGACTTTTGTAAGTACTAAGTCCTAACAGTTTATTAATACTCATTATCCCAGCGACTTTCAAGTAAGTATACCTACTCTAGACATTGAATATTGATTATTATTATAAATAAATTAGTTCTAGTTGCCGGCTTGTAAGTTGTAACATTAAAGGCTCGGTTAAACAGAAAGCGGTCTGCTATAGTGTACGGGGTACGCTGTCCGCGGCGGTCCGGTTGTATTATTATACAGTGTATGCGCGGACAGACCGCTTTGTGTTTGACTGAGCCTTAAAGGATACACAACACTAAAAACAAGTTAGCTTAGGTTTAAAGTATATCATTATTCATTATATAAGATATATGGTGTGGGTCTCACACTTAAACACTATTTATTCAATGAGATACATGTGTTTAAAAATATGCGTGTAACGTACTAACGTTGTGGATCCGAAGTCGGAATGGCAGCGAACGTTTTACTTGTAAAAGCAGTGTGTATCATTAACACAACAATTTCAATCGTTAAAATTTTTTTTAGATTTTTAGATTTTTGGACTACATTTTAATACACAAATAAACTTAAAATTAAAAAAAAAAATCTTGTGTTGTGTTGTCCTTTTTATAATATAATATAATATGTACCTAGGTACCTACACTTTAAAGTTTAAACGTTGTAAGCTAAAATGTATAAACTGTATATTTTTTGACAAGAGTCTAGATATTTAAATTATTTAAATTCAATTGTAAGTTAAACTGTAATTTATTCAATTTTCAAACATTTAATTAATTTTTCTTTCTGTTGATGTAAATTTTATTAATAGAGTAGAGGTACTTATACATATACTTCCAACATTTTAAAAGTTTTTGTGTAGTACATTTACTATTGCTTTAATATTATTTAAACAGTACCAATTGTGTAGCTATTTAAATCTTAAGCACCTATGAACTGCTATAAATATTGTAAATTATAATACACTATCTGTGAAGTAGATATTAATATAATAATATATTATTATGGAGTACTTGTACTGCATGGATGATACACCCTATAAATTGATGACACCGTTGTCGTCAAGCATAATTAATTATCAAAATAAATTAAATTATGGATAGGCAGTGGATGAGTTAAAAGGTTTAGGTACCCACCAATCACAAAAAAATATAGATATAATATTATTCATTTATTAAATTAAAAACAGATATAGGTAGGTCGTAGGTGTAAGTAAATTAATTGGGTAGGTATTTAATATTCATATTTATATATTTACATAGGTATGTATTCAAGTTAAATACTTTTATAATGTATACCTAATAGGTATGTACTCAGTTAAATCTTATTAAATAAGATTCAGGTATACTACACATCTACAGTCCATTGAATTTGCTGAATAGAAATTTAATTTAAATAAAAAGAATATTTTAATTGTATATTAAACTTATATTGAAGCAAAAAAACAAAAAACATGTGGCTAAGCGAGTAATCAAATTGTAGTACTAATAATAAATAAAACAGTAACCAGTATATTAATATGAACATAATAATAAAACAACAATAATAATATAATAATGATAACACAAATAATAATTATTGATAGTGAGATTATCATAGGAATTCAACACAGTCTACACTATTAACTGGTACATATAAATCATTGAACATTATTATTATTATTGTTATAGTAGATCTAGGTATCTATAGAAATAGTTAGTTGTTATAAAATAAATTATGGTAGGCATTAGAGTATTAGACAATCAGATCTTTAGTCTATTATAGATTTAACAAATTAGTTAAAATTCAGAATTTTACTGTTGAAAATTACAGGGTTTTAAAAATGCAATCCAGGAGATCAGTTCGAAGAAAAATTAAAAAAGAGTTGGATTCTTTACAGTGTATTAAAATATGTACAGATAACAACAATGATTTCATCGAAAGAGATGAAAGCCTATTTGTCAATTCGCTTTATATTCCTTCCACTAGCACAGGGAAAAATTCTCAAACTATACAGGAAACTTCCATTTCTTCATTTCATGATATTCCAGATATTGTAGAAATCAATGTCAGTGAAAACTGCAATTTATCTAATGCAAATCAGTCTAATCATAATTCAATACAAATACCTTCTAGTTATACCAAAGAAAGTACTAATAGTATAAGTAGTAGTAGTAGTAGTATTAAAGATGATTTATGTAAATGGATAATTGAGTGCAATGTTCCTCAAAGCACTGCAAATAAATTATTGTATTTGATGAAACAAAAGGAAATAATTAATACCAATGAGCTGCCTTGGGATTCTCGGACATTGTTAGCTACTCCACGGTTAATATCAAATATTCGTATCGTTGAACCCGGTCAATATTACCATTTTGGACTAGCATCAGGAATAATTCGACATGCAACCTCTTATATGACAGAAATTAAAATTATAATTGGTATCGATGGATTACCCATAGCAAAAAGTAGCAATAGTCAGTTGTGGCCCATTTTGGCATATATAAGTAATGATACAACTAAAACAGTTTTTCCTGTTGGTATTTACCATGGCTATACTAAACCTAAGGACAGCAATGATTTTCTTGTGGATTTCATATCAGAAGCTAAAGAACTTGTTACCAATGGTATTATTTTGAATAATTGTAATATAAAAGTATCATTTAGGGCTTTTATATGTGATAGCCCTGCTAAGGCGTTTATACTAAAATTAAAAGGTCATTCTGGATTTTCATCTTGCACTCGTTGTATTCAAGTTGGAGAACATTATCTAAATCGTGTTTGTTATCCATATTGCAATTTTTCTGCTAAAAGAACTCATGAATCATATGCAAATAAGGCATTCGAAGAACACCATATTGGGAATACCCTATCTAGGCTCATTGAAATTCCAGGTTTAGATGTTGTTACCATGTTTCCTCTTGATTACATGCATCTTGTGGCCCTGGGGGTAGTCAAAAAACTTATTTTACTTTGGTTACATACTGGGCCAGTACAAACACGTATTCAAGGCCGTAATATAAACATATTAAATAGTTCATTACTGAACATTAAACAATTCATTTCTATTGATTTTCCACGGAAAACTAGATTGATACAGGATGTTGGGAGATATAAAGCCAGTGAATTAAGATTTTTTATTGTGTACGTTGGGCCTATTGTGCTTAAAAATGTTATTATAGATAATTCATATACTAATTTTATGGCATTACATGTGGCAATGATAATATTGTTAAGTCCTGATTATAGTTGTTATTTGAACTATGCCAAAGAACTACTTCACTATTTTGTTAGAACGTTTGAAAATATTTATGGCCGGCAGCATATTTCACACAATGTTCATGGACTTCTGCATCTCCCTGATGATTATATTAATTTTGGTCCTCTTGATAATGCCTCTGCATTTCCATTTGAAAATTATATGAAGGAGTTAAAGAGTAAAGTCCGAAAACATGAAAAACCTTTGGAGCAATTGGTTAATAGATATGAAGAAATGTATAAGCTACCTGCCTCACTAGTAATTAAACAAAAATTCCCAGTTATGTCTAAACAACATAAAAGTGGACCATTGGTTGATAATATTAAAGGATTAGAATTCAAAAAACTAACTTTTGATAAATTTAAAATTAATACTTCAGTCATTAAAGAGAGTTATGTATTAACTAATAATAGAAAAGTCGTTAAATGTTTGAATTTTGTTAAAACCAATCAAGGCAGTATCAAATTAGTTGGAAAAGCTTTTGAGATAATGATTCCTCTATATAAAAAGCCTGTTGATTCTACAATTTTTGATATTTATATTGTAAAAAACCTTAGTAATAAATTGTCGTGTTGGGACTATTTAGATATAAAAAAAAAAATAATGTTAATTGAACATGAAAATAATTTAATTGCTATGCCAATTATTCATACTTAATTAAATACTATTATGTTTAAAATTGTAAATATTATTAATTATTTAAGAATTCTGTATATTATTATAACTTATAATACACAATACACATAAATAGTGTACCTAGTGATCATTAATTTCAATTTGTATTATGAAGTATTTGAAATATTGTATATAGTACCTATATGTTATTAATCATGTATAATTTCAAATATCAATATATAATTATACGTAATGTAATTGTACATAAATTAAATAACTAATTAAGTTAAATATGATGTAGTTGGCTTAACATAATAGTTAGTATTTAGAAAGTATTTGGTGGTTAAACATATTTCTTAATAAAATGTTGAATTTAGATTTCTTAAAATCATAATGTGGGTTGTTGTCCACTTTTTCAATGAGGACACAGTAGAAGCTGTTCCCGAAACATGGTACCGAAAAAAAGATAAAACATGTGCTTGGCCAATTGTTTCAAAGAAGTCGAAAAAATACATTGAAAAAAAAGATTATCCAGATGAAAATAACTATCAGTGGTTACCTGCAAGGATGCTTGGTCGAAAGTATGGTAAGTAATAATTTAAAAATATATGTTTTTTGATGGCCACTGAGACTTAAATTTGTTTCTTTTGTATTTTAGGATCTTTAGAAGAAGCACGGTCCAAGACAAACTTTGCACAATTCTACTCAGATTTGTCTGCAAATGAAGATTCAAATGCTCAACGTCTGTTAAAATCAAAAAGTAAAATGGAAAGTCCCCCTTCGTTAAGACTAAGTAAATTTGATTCTTAACTTTTTAAGTTAAGTCTCTATGTGTTTTATTTTAATTTACTTTAGTTGTAGTTAGTAAATAACATTATGTTGTTGGTTTTTGTATGTACCTACCTAATTTTAATTTTTTAATTTTCTAGAAAAAATTAAAAAAACTGTTGAAAACACTGTTTTTGATGATGAATCAGATATTGAAGATGGTCATGATTCTGAGAAAGACCCTGACTATCATCAACCAATCAGTGTAAATGGTATGTATATATTTTGCTATATAATTTGTTTTTATATTATAATATTTATTTCAAACAAGTACACATATTTGTTAACAGTTCAATCAGTATCGCAAACAATGACTAATCGTAATAACAAGTATGTTATGAATTCTCCTATTGGGAAAATTTTGATCGAGGAAACTAGTCCATCTATTATGTCTTCTATGCCTCCCAAACAACCATTTATTGAACACATTACTTTGCCATCACCGGTATCTCAACGTTCAAACACTACACCATTATCTCATCCTATAAAAAAAGTTTTAATTCCAACTGTTGACTCCCAAGGTAAAATATAAATTAAAGCTGTATTTCCTAAATGATTTTTAACTTGTTTTTTGCTTAATAGGGTCAAATAATCGTTCATCTAAATATAATACAGAATATGACTGTGGCATGACTGATACAGGTGTGTATATTATTATGTTATCAGTGCATGATTATATAAGTTATGCGGACTATGATGATTTAAATATATTTAGGTAATTAATATTAAAGTACTTATGTACTAGTACTACCATTTTATAATAAGTAAAAACTGTCTGAAAATATAATAACTATCATAATTAAATTTAAACTATATATTTTTATTATGTTATTTAGTTTTTACGTAAAACCTTTATGAATGATTTGGTATTATCCTTAGTTTAAACAGTTTAATAACTCTTAAACTAGGTACTTGTTTGAATTATGACTGAAAAAATCACAATTTTATACTCAATAACTTACAATAAAGTGTGTTATTCATTTAAAAAATGTAGTTAGTATCATCACAAGACAATCCTATTTAATCGTATAAAAATTTTAGTATTTTAATAATAATTTTTTAATTGTATCTCTCTCATTAAAAATTACAAAATTCCAAATTTCAACAAATGCATTATTAAAAGATAAAACGAGGATGACCACTGATGGTGTCGAATCTTGAATAGAATAAGGATTATAAATTATAAAATATGGTTCCAATAATATTGTTTTAAGGTACCAAGAATAGTCATAAAAAACAGTTATCCTCTCAATTTAAAAAAAAAATGTCTTATTTACTACAGAGGGAACAAAAGTTAAGAATTAGGTACTGTTGGTAATACTGTAAACATTTTATTTGGAGGTCATAATACATATTACCTGCCAAAATTGTGTTAGAACTATTGTTTGTTGAATTAATTCAATAAATTACCGATTGCTAATTTAGATATGTTAAAACAAAAAATTTAATATTTTTTTTGTTACATAAAATTAATAGTTATAAGCTTAATAAAAATTAATTAACAAGTATAATAGAAAGTAGATACATCCAAATTGTAGTCTGTACATCAAAAGTTAAATAATTTTTATAGTTATTTATTTTCATTTATTCATTATATATCAATAAGCCATGTCCAATACATAGAGATTCCTAGTATAGTTAGGTGTCTATGTAAGTAATATTATATATTCAGTTAATTATGAATAACAACTACTTAACCATTCACCTGTATCATCCCAGAATAACCTGGGCCAGTAGCTAAATAATTTAGAAGTTAATTTATATAATATTCTATTTTACATTCTGAGCTAGATTTCTGAGATAAATGTATTGATTTTACAATGATGCGTACCTATGTTGTTTTTTTTCCATCTGTCACTAGCCTTTGGGGCAGTAAAATTCTTTAATTTTTAACTTCAACATCTTTTCTGGTAGGAAAGTGAATTTAGTTGAATTTCCGGAAAAGCTAAAATCACAGGAAAAAAAGGAATTTTTACGCAAAACCAGTTTCAAAATTAATTTTGTTTTTATGGCAAAACTCAAAAACAAATAACAGCAGATACTTTACAACAAAATATATATGATCATTTTCCATACATAATAACATCTTATTTTCTAGTATTTGAAATATTGAATGTATATTATTAAAAATTAACTCAACCTACTGAATTTCTATTAGGTAATAAAATATTACTTTGGTAGTAATATAAATATATCAAATAATTAAGCAATTTAGGCTGAAAGACATTATTTGTTTAGAATTGTTTTTCGTATACCATGATATAATATCATTGGATTAAAATTGAACACATCCATTACAGGGACCTACACGACATCTAATGCACAGTAGAACAATACCTACTTGACCACCTTTTTTTAATTAGTACTATTATGCAATAGACACAATAAATTTGGAAAAATTTAAATTTAAATGTGAATGGTATTGAAATATTAGTTTTTTAAATGCTACAGATATAATATAAAGAGTATACATATATTACACTAATATAATGACGTATAAATGTATAATGGACAATAATAACTAGTAAATAACTAATAAATTATTGACACCAGGTTATACATTTTCACAGCAGAGATGTACCTAAATTGCCTATTCAACACGCCGTGTGGTGAGAAATGAATGTTACATTTAAAATGTTGATTTTATTTCAACTATTGTCTATTATAATTATTAAATTTAGTTTTGCATGTTCTGTCCGTTTTTGATCTCCTTAAATCCATTCAGAATCCTTTTTTGACGTATAATGATTTATTATTGTTCTCAGGTATATAGAATCCAGCCCTAGATAAACACCTAATAAAACTAAATTAAAATATATCAAAACTTTAATTTGAAGAATAAAAACTGTATAGATATACATGTTTACTATTTTTAATGAATGGAAATAAATCATATATTGTACAACTATAATTTAATATAATGCACATCTTTATCTATTGGTTTAAATTAAATAGCTACGGGTAATCCATATTAACGGTAATAGAAATTACCACAACAACAGTCAATCCAGTCGTTAATAAGAAGTGACACATTTATTATTAGCCCTACGATGAAAAAATATGTAATAGCATGGTATGTACATTTTGTTAAATTATTTATGTTACCATTTTATAATTTTATCTTTTACTAAACATTTGTAGTAAAAAACAATATTGTTTTGATAAATAATAAAATAATCACGTTGATTATTTTATTGAATAACGAAATACTGATCGAATATTTTAAAACTATTGTCATGGCTTGTTGATGACAATATTATTAATGAATGTGGTTATTGTTTTCCTGCTCCCCCTCGACAATGTTTGTAATCACATATCGCTAATCGATAATTT
>JANEHU010001046.1:0-62068 GCA_027563435.1 Nasonovia ribisnigri | reverse complement strand
GAATAGAAAATTGATATCTCAAAAACAAATATCCACAATAATATGCCAAATTTGAGCAAATATTGAAGGTATACAGGTGTTACGGTTAAAAAAATCTAATCAAATCTGTCAATATGCGTAACTTTTGTTTTTAGCTTTTAAGTTGTCCAAGCGAAGTATACATATTAGAAGTTCTGCTTGTCTAAGTTGGTTGAGTACCTAAAATTAATTACTAAATTATAAAACATTTAGTATTATACTCACATATTAGTAAAATGTATTACAATACGTCTTTTGTACTAATATTAATTTACATTAATGTAGGTACTTGTGTTATTACATATTAAACATATTTAAACTGTCTATTCTAGTTGATAAGCTGAACAAGTTAACATTTACCACTTTACAGTTATATTATACTTAAAGTAAACAAAAATTAAAGTTTTATTTAAAAAAGAAAAAGTATTCAGTATTTGCCTATTTTTTTTTATGAACAAAAATGTGACATTATATTTTATTGTAATATTTTCTAATAAATGTATTTATTTATAAATGAGACTGATAATAATAACCTATACATTTGTTTGAATAGAAGTTTAGTTATAAATTATTTTAATATGTCGAATTTATATCACATTCATGAATATTAAATTTCTTAATTTGATCAAAAAGATCACAGTAGTATAATCTATAATATTTCTACTTAAATAAAGACACAGGATAACTAATAATTACAGGCTATATGGGATGTGGTGTGCTTCAATATATATATATACATGAGCACTCCTTTTACCCATACTCGACACATGTGACACATAAATAATATTCAACACTTCTCCAATCAGACGTTCAGTAAAACAACACAATAATTTACCTGATGCGGTACCTTTGTCACACCGCACAAAATAAAATCATAAACACATCAATACTTACTTTAAAATTACCTACGTATTAATCCATATATATTATCAAAAGAAGGTATTATAAAAAATCATCCTAGAATCAGTAGAATCGACTTTAAGGCTGTGTTTTACATAAGTGATTCCGATGCACAACGTCAATGCTATATTAAGTCATTTGAACATCTGGTATGATCTTTTGTTTACTTATTTTGTAGTACTTTTTTTAACTTTGTTAAATTTTAAATTTTGTACTTTTTGGATTTATCATCAGCAATCCATAATTGTAGCATGTGTTCTACATCCTGATTAGACTTCTTCATACTTCCATGATTTTGAGGGTGTCTAGGGCGACCATGCACGATAACACATTCTGGCTAAAGGTCTTTAAGTTCGTTGATTACAGAATTTACAAATTCACATGGTCTTGGTAATTTAGTATTTATTTAAATTTGCCATCTGGTACCGATTGAAAATCCACCCGGTAAATGTATGCTTTTTCATTGAAATCTGCAGTTGTAATAGATTTCATTATAATTTGTAGTTGGTTATCAGTAGCTGCCGTGACAGGTTGTTCTCAGCGCTCTGCTCAATCCCAACGTTTGTGTTTCTTATAATTAATTTTATTCAATAAATTATAAAAATAAAAGTAGTTCTCCTCGAGATCGCAATCTTCTAGATACTTAAAAAAAAATACAAGAACTAGCAGTGTTACTCTCACTCCTCCTTATACAAGTCAAAATAGATTCACTTCGCTTCTAGCTCTCCAGTCGACGACCAAACGGATGGCACCGCAGAGGAAGTCAGTTCTCAACAATCACAGGTTAGACCAAAAATTCCACCTATTTACGTATACAACATTTCTGATTACTTAGGATAAAATAGACAGTTCTAACACCTAGACCTAGTCCGCCACCTAGTCTTGCCTCTTCACCCGCCACCATCACCACCGACACTGCCACCCCCCTACTGCGAGTTTTATTTCTTGGTCGACAAACTTCATTATAAATACTTGTGTAATCACTGCAATCTAACCATTACACGATGTCACCCGTTTGAAGAAACAACAAGAATAATGGTGAAGGTATAATTAACACTCTTATAAATAAATTACCATTTGAACTTCATTTGTCAGGTGATTATAAATAATATACATCATTAAATACATTTAATAAATATTCTAATCAACACGTTTAGGTTATCAGTACTGTTGGCCTAGTACAAAATTAAATAAACGATTAAATCGTGGTGATAAAGGTATCAACCCTCTAAATTCAGCGTGCAAAGAACACGATATCGCTTATGATCGCAGCAACTATTTGGCAGACCGTCAGAAAGCAGATTATATATTAGAAAACCAAGCTTGGAATAGATTCAAATCAAAAGACTCCAATTTAAAAGAGAAGGCAGCAGCGTGGTTAGTCACTACGGGTATGAAGGCAAAACGAAAAATGGACACAGGATGTGAATTCAACGCTGCTGTGAAGGCGGCTAAAAATGTATTAAAAAAAATATTAAAGAAAAAAACCTGATTAAACTAACAAAAAAATGTTTTGCGGCAGCTAAAAAAATATTTCGTAAAAACGGCAAGAAAACTAGGGTACCTCGTTTCATACCTATACCGAAAACTGGTGGGATGTTACCGTTGATACCAATTTTTGTGGGTAATATACGATTCCGAATGGAACGATTGCGAACGGACCTTTTCCGGTAACACGATTGCGAACGTTTTTAACGGCCTTTAATCGTGCGGTGCTGTCAGATTTGGTGTTAGTCAATAACAAATTTTTAAATAATAATTTAAAATTTATAATCAAATAGTTATAATATAAGAGTTTTCTGCTTTACACCGGGCGATAACTACCAATGGTCCAGAGAGTATTCATAGGACGTACAATAGTCAGTTGTATAGCACCCATCCTCCAACACACGTCGTGATATTAGAGTTAAAAGAAATACAAACTTAACTTTGACAATAATAAATTAAATTAAAAACAACTTACATAATCTTATGGCAAAAAAAGATAAATCTAAAATTGAATTAACATTACAAAATTATAATTATTATAAAATACACTAGGATCTAATTTTATAATTAAGAAAAAACTAGTAATTCCTACCAGGGAAAAAATTTAAAAAAAGCAAAAATGTAGAAAATAATTTTTAAAAACCATTATTTTGTATGTATTATTTTATTTATTTTTCAGCTTTTAACGTAACATAAACACGTAGATTTTGTAACAGTATTATTAATATTTATAATTGAATTATATTTTATTTTATTTTAGCTTGTAACGTAGTTGTTGTTTTCATTGTGTAATTAATATCAATAGTTTTTATTTAAAAAAAAATATTTTGTAAACTTGACAACGTGGTCTTTAAAAACGTTCACAATCGTCCGTTTTTCAGCTAAGAAACCAAATTCTCTGATAAGCGTCATTCGTTCGCAATCGTGTTATAAAAAAGGTAAAACGTTCGCAATCGTGGTGTACCCATTTTTGTCGGTTTATCTGCACTAGGAGCGCTTACAGGTGGTATTGCTAATGTTGTAAAAACAGTTAGAGAATTCAATAGAAAGAATTTTGTAATACACTGAGTAGATTGTTTTGCTGACTTGTCGTCTGTGCAGTCGAACAGTGATGATGAGGAAAATTCTTTTATTAATAATATCTTGTTGATGATGATAATAAATATTGTGTATATCATAACATTGTTATTTCCTTATACAAACCCCCAACTTGACTTACTAGAGTGGGGATTTCGGGAACCATTGCAAATGAAAGTAAAGAAAAACTTAAAAAAGTAGCGATTGAACTGAGTAAAAATATTTGGAAGATTCCCGTTATTAGGGTGACAAAGAAAAAATAAAACTATTAAAAGTATTAGACTCTCGTAAACCATTTGCATGTGGATATGATATGTGGTAGCAGTCTACCTGAAAAACCTGAAAGTACACCTTAACTCTGAAGTATATCTATATGAAGATTATCGTGCAGATTTCACAAACAAAGTTACGGCTATATTGTACAAAACGTACGCAGAATTCCAAAAATCATACCACGAGAGAGCATAGCGAGCCACTACTTGCAAAAAAACATTTTCCAGCAATTTGTACCAATCATAGTCATGGATTTATCACGACAGAACGACAATGTAAAATCATCGACTGTAGATTTACGGATCGAGTTTGAAACATACAAAGCTTTTCCAGCAAAGCCTGCAGCATATTGCCTCATCTTACACGATCAAATTATAACTTATAGTCCATTTAATGGCGATGTAAGGAAATTGTAAATCATTTTGTAAATAAAAATACTTTTTTAAATATCACGTTGTTTTCTTTATTATTATTATTATTGACCATAATACGAAAATTATATAATTTCTTATTACAATAAAATATTACACAATCTACGGTTTATATACATGAAAAATTAGTAACTTAGTTTACGTCTTGCACTTTCACGTGCTGCAAGTGCCCTCGTCCGCGGTCTCTTGACTTCAAACTAAAAAAAGAGATTTCTTTAGTATAAAATAATATGTAAAAATAAATATTCGTATTACCTCAGTTTCGGACAATGAAGATAACCAGCCCCTAGCCAATTGTTTGCATGCTTTGAGCTTTAAATCTGCTATTAAACAAGTATCGGCAACGGAAATACGCTGTTTCAATTTCTTAACCTCGATATGGTTCAAATAATCTTCCACATCACTTATGTTTGTATTTTTAGCTAATGACATTTCCTTTCCGAGAAACATTGAAATTTATAAGCCTGATGTAATGCGGAGGACCGTGTGAAGATATTTTTCATCTGAATAACCTCTTGCATAGAATCATTCAATTCCAAGACCCTTGTAACATTCCCCCTAGTAAATTCCACCTTCTGGACATTTAATTGACAGAATATTGTCACCGTTGCATTCTTCTATTGATATCAATTTGAACTCCTCCAACATTAAATGGGAAGCTTGGAAAAAGCTTATGTTGTTGAGCAATACAATCAACAATTCACATAAGTTTACACTTATTTTCACGCATTGTGAATTTTTCGTAATACACACAACACAATTGAACAAAAAATCTAGATCCAAACTAATATTTATAAAAGCATTTTCATTTAAGAAAAAAGTCGAACAGTTGATAAATTGACTAGCCATTATGATGGATTAAACGCACAAGTGTTCACTGTTTAAAGAGCGGGTTACGAATTGAAGAGCTGGTTGGCGACTGACTTGTCATATGCTAATGTGAAACGTCTTATGCCGTGCGCCCGTTGAGAGTGGGAGTGAATCCCCACTCTATAGTAAGTTACAAGTTGGGGGTTTGTATAAGGAAATAACAAATGTTATGATATACACAATATTTATTATCATCATCAACAAGATATTATTAATAAAAGAATTTTCCTCATCATCACTGTTCGACTGCACAGACGACAAGTCAGCAAAACAATCTACTCAGTGTATTACAAAATTCATTTCTATTGAATTCTCTAACTGTTTTTACAACATTAGCAATACCACCTGTAAGCGCTCCTAGTGCAGATAAACCGACAAAAATGGGTACACCACGATTGCGAACGTTTTACCTTTTTTATAACACGATTGCGAACGAATGACGCTTATCAGAGAATTTGGTTTCTTAGCTGAAAAACGGACGATTGTGAACGTTTTTAAAGACCACGTTGTCAAGTTTACAAAATATTTTTTTTTAAATAAAAACTATTGATATTAATTACACAATGAAAACAACAACTACGTTACAAGCTAAAATAAAATAAAATATAATTCAATTATAAATATTAATAATACTGTTACAAAATCTACGTGTTTATGTTACGTTAAAAGCTGAAAAATAAATAAAATAATACATACAAAATAATGGTTTTTAAAAATTATTTTCTACATTTTTGCTTTTTTTAAATTTTTTCCCTGGTAGGAATTACTAGTTTTTTCTTAATTATAAAATTAGATCCTAGTGTATTTTATAATAATTATAATTTTGTAATGTTAATTCAATTTTAGATTTATCTTTTTTTGCCATAAGATTATGTAAGTTGTTTTTAATTTAATTTATTATTGTCAAAGTTAAGTTTGTATTTCTTTTAACTCTAATATCACGACGTGTGTTGGAGGATGGGTGCTATACAACTGACTATTGTACGTCCTATGAATACTCTCTGGACCATTGGTAGTTATCGCCCGGTGTAAAGCAGAAAACTCTTATATTATAACTATTTGATTATAAATTTTAAATTATTATTTAAAAATTTGTTATTGACTAACACCAAATCTGACAGCACCGCACGATTAAAGGCCGTTAAAAACGTTCGCAATCGTGTTACCGGAAAAGGTCCGTTCGCAATCGTTCCATTCGGAATCGTATATTACCCACAAAAATTGGTATCAACGGTAACATCCCACCAGTTTTCGGTATAGGTATGAAACGAGGTACCCTAGTTTTCTTGCCGTTTTTACGAAATATTTTTTTAGCTGCCGCAAAACATTTTTTTGTTAGTTTAATCAGGTTTTTTTCTTTAATATTTTTTTTAATACATTTTTAGCCGCCTTCACAGCAGCGTTGAATTCACATCCTGTGTCCATTTTTCGTTTTGCCTTCATACCCGTAGTGACTAACCACGCTGCTGCCTTCTCTTTTAAATTGGAGTCTTTTGATTTGAATCTATTCCAAGCTTGGTTTTCTAATATATAATCTGCTTTCTGACGGTCTGCCAAATAGTTGCTGCGATCATAAGCGATATCGTGTTCTTTGCACGCTGAATTTAGAGGGTTGATACCTTTATCACCACGATTTAATCGTTTATTTAATTTTGTACTAGGCCAACAGTACTGATAACCTAAACGTGTTGATTAGAATATTTATTAAATGTATTTAATGATGTATATTATTTATAATCACCTGACAAATGAAGTTCAAATGGTAATTTATTTATAAGAGTGTTAATTATACCTTCACCATTATTCTTGTTGTTTCTTCAAACGGGTGACATCGTGTAATGGTTAGATTGCAGTGATTACACAAGTATTTATAATGAAGTTTGTCGACCAAGAAATAAAACTCGCAGTAGGGGGGTGGCAGTGTCGGTGGTGATGGTGGCGGGTGAAGAGGCAAGACTAGGTGGCGGACTAGGTCTAGGTGTTAGAACTGTCTATTTTATCCTAAGTAATCAGAAATGTTGTATACGTAAATAGGTGGAATTTTTGGTCTAACCTGTGATTGTTGAGAACTGACTTCCTCTGCGGTGCCATCCGTTTGGTCGTCGACTGGAGAGCTAGAAGCGAAGTGAATCTATTTTGACTTGTATAAGGAGGAGTGAGAGTAACACTGCTAGTTCTTGTATTTTTTTTTTAAGTATCTAGAAGATTGCGATCTCGAGGAGAACTACTTTTATTTTTATAATTTATTGAATAAAATTAATTATAAGAAACACAAACGTTGGGATTGAGCAGAGCGCTGAGAACAACCTGTCACGGCAGCTACTGATAACCAACTACAAATTATAATGAAATCTATTACAACTGCAGATTTCAATGAAAAAGCATACATTTACCGGGTGGATTTTCAATCGGTACCAGATGGCAAATTTAAATAAATACTAAATTACCAAGACCATGTGAATTTGTAAATTCTGTAATCAACGAACTTAAAGACCTTTAGCCAGAATGTGTTATCGTGCATGGTCGCCCTAGACACCCTCAAAATCATGGAAGTATGAAGAAGTCTAATCAGGATGTAGAACACATGCTACAATTATGGATTGCTGATGATAAATCCAAAAAGTACAAAATTTAAAATTTAACAAAGTTAAAAAAAGTACTACAAAATAAGTAAACAAAAGATCATACCAGATGTTCAAATGACTTAATATAGCATTGACGTTGTGCATCGGAATCACTTATGTAAAACACAGCCTTAAAGTCGATTCTACTGATTCTAGGATGATTTTTTATAATACCTTCTTTTGATAATATATATGGATTAATACGTAGGTAATTTTAAAGTAAGTATTGATGTGTTTATGATTTTATTTTGTGCGGTGTGACAAAGGTACCGCATCAGGTAAATTATTGTGTTGTTTTACTGAACGTCTGATTGGAGAAGTGTTGAATATTATTTATGTGTCACATGTGTCGAGTATGGGTAAAAGGAGTGCTCATGTATATATATATATTGAAGCACACCACATCCCATATAGCCTGTAATTATTAGTTATCCTGTGTCTTTATTTAAGTAGAAATATTATAGATTATACTACTGTGATCTTTTTGATCAAATTAAGAAATTTAATATTCATGAATGTGATATAAATTCGACATATTAAAATAATTTATAACTAAACTTCTATTCAAACAAATGTATAGGTTATTATTATCAGTCTCATTTATAAATAAATACATTTATTAGAAAATATTACAATAAAATATAATGTCACATTTTTGTTCATAAAAAAAAATAGGCAAATACTGAATACTTTTTCTTTTTTAAATAAAACTTTAATTTTTGTTTACTTTAAGTATAATATAACTGTAAAGTGGTAAATGTTAACTTGTTCAGCTTATCAACTAGAATAGACAGTTTAAATATGTTTAATATGTAATAACACAAGTACCTACATTAATGTAAATTAATATTAGTACAAAAGACGTATTGTAATACATTTTACTAATATGTGAGTATAATACTAAATGTTTTATAATTTAGTAATTAATTTTAGGTACTCAACCAACTTAGACAAGCAGAACTTCTAATATGTATACTTCGCTTGGACAACTTAAAAGCTAAAAACAAAAGTTACGCATATTGACAGATTTGATTAGATTTTTTTAACCGTAACACCTGTATACCTTCAATATTTGCTCAAATTTGGCATATTATTGTGGATATTTGTTTTTGAGATATCAATTTTCTATTCTATAATAATTTTTAAGCATATTTCAGGGTTTATTATTATTTTTATGGCAAAAGCATGTCTCTGTGGTGTGACTACTGAGTTAAAAAATTTCACACTTTTGTAATTTATTGTTTTCATAATTTTGATTAAAAATCATGTTTTATCTCATTAAATTGGAAGGTTTGAAAGATTTATGTTGATGGCGTTTGATTTTTTAGCTGTTTTGTTAATCATTTGTTGTTTGAGCAGTTTGTTAGATTTTTTTTATATAATTTAATTATATTTTACGTGCGACTAGCCACGAGTTTGGGCGCCACTTGTAGTGATGTAAAAATAGAAATATCACATGTATTTACCTTTTTAATCAGATATTATTTATTATTTATGTTAATTACATACACACTCTAGTTTACTACCGTTTCATCTCTATATATACGGATTTAATTATATAATGAAATACTTATCTTAATTCAACAGCAGATGGATTGCATACCTGCTACTTATATATTGCTTGCATACCTATGCTCGTTCGTGTGAATATTAAGTAACAGTTTGATTTAACAGTGTCAAGTTGTAAGTCTCAGTATATTGTTATAAAGGGGTTAATATGGCAGGACCAATAAGTGAAATGAAACGGGTATACAATTATGTTGCACCTACATCTCCACATAAGCTCATGGATTGCTCTAATTTTACAATCGACTTTGAAAATCGCAAATTCTTAAACGTCGGATTCGATCCAAAGGATCAGTTCAATATCATTGTGCAAATAATTACTCCATCACGGTATGTAAATATTTCATCAGACTTCTTGAAGTGAATTTATTCAGTCATGGGTCATGTTTTGTCACACGTTCTCGAACAAACAATTTGTACCTATCAAATTTAGTTTATTTAAATTCATAACTGTAGAGTATATTTATTATTTATTTAACAGAGTATCTACAAACAAATAACGTTTTAATCTACCACATAATGGCTTTTGTCTTATAAATAGCAGTAGCTCTGAAACCACAAATGTCTAGTTTATTAAGTGATGTTTTTTAATCAGTCAAATGCCCTTTAATATACAAAAAAATACCAATTATTATTTTATTACAATGTAAACCTTATAGTGTTAGTATAAGGTCTATGTTCTAAACGCGATTTAAGATAATATCAATATTAAATATATCGTAATATAGATATATATAACCTATATAATATAGAGATTTATTAATAATCCTACATCGCAAAAGGTGGGAAAGTGAGAGCCTAACGCTCTGCTGTACTTACAAAGTAGGTGTCGAATGGTTCACTGTAATTGATGTGTTAAATATGAATGTTCAATGATAAATCATCGCATACCAAGTATATTCGATTAGGTGTATTATTGCCTTTTATATTAATTTTTTCACTATTAGTAATACAATAGGTAGGTAAAATTAACGTTTGACGAAAACTTTGCATTTTAAATGTCATTGTGAGAAAAATAAAAACTATAATTTAAAGTTTAAATGTTTCAAGTACTATTACTACTTACCAAAAAAAGTTATGTTTATATTACAATTACGTATTTACAATCGTTTATACAATTAATTAACTATATTATCGTTATTCTTTGTTTCCATATCTAACTACGTCCAAATTGATAGTTAAAATGTCTAATAAACTAACCAGTGTTAATATATTGTTTAGAGTTTTTCGTTAAAGTAAAAAGTCACCAACAGCGGTTTCTCAAGCTCGAGTCGCCGCGCCACTTGATTTTACCAAGCTGTGGCAAATGCCCCCTTTGACCACCCCTTAACACGGCCCTGTTGGAAGGTATTATACATATATTAAAAGTTATGACTATTGACTCATAATACATCTGACATCATATAAAACTGGACAGCTAGCATAATAGCATAGGGAGTCGGGTTTTTATGTATTATTTTTACGAATTATACTATAGACAATAGTACCTACCTACGATCCAATAATATTTTAGTTGAATAAATACTTAAATATGGTTTGACAGTTTAAAAAGTCTTGGAAGGATACGATACCCAAATTCTCCCCCCCCCCTCCTAGGGTCCTTGAGGAAAATACTAATTTTATTTTGATCATTCAACAAAACCTAGATGAATGATTGCATTTAAATTTAAATGGCTTACTGCTTAGGATATGATTTTAAAATATTTAGGTAGGTAGACGTAAATAATATTTGTATTTTTATAAGCATGTGATTATATTATATTTACTGAAATTAGACTTTACTTTACATTTTGTAGTGCTGAATGTCATAAACACGACATAATATCTATTTTGACTAAATAATTTTACTTTAATTTTACCTCATACTTTTTGTCATTGTTCGGTAAAAACTTTATGATTGATGTTTATAGATATAAAATTAGGTAAATTATTTTATAAATACTGATTGAATTTTACTTAGATTTTATTTATTTTGAATTTTTACATCAATGCCCCTCATTTTAATCCCTTAGCATTGAAAAATCCAATACCTAAGTGTTTAGGCATAATGATGTATTGAAGTTAATTAATTTTGAATTATAAATATAATATTTTATACGGCCTTTAATCATCTGCTTACCAGATCATATGGTCAACCGAAAAGGACTTTAGGCATTGTTGCACGCAAATCAAAAATCACCAGACAAACAATGGCACATTGTATCCAATGTGTCATACACGGATTGTCCAGTCTGTAAACGACTTACACCAGTGATGATTGGAAACATGGGATATTACATTTTATATTAAATGATGTACCTAATTAATTTAGCAAACAAATAACAAAATAGTCATCTTATAATAATTTTATATTTTAGAAACATAATTTTTTGCACACATACATATAATTTAATATTTATTTTAATATAATACTCATAAAATAAACATAGGTATCAACTTAATGAAAAATGTATACATTTGTATACCTACCTACATTATTTATTGTTATTGATACCTATTTTACAAAATTACAAATACATAGGTACTTAAAATGTGAACATTAAATATTTTAATATTTTATATAGCGGAAACAATTTAAACGTCGTCCATCACTGGTATCAATATAAATATTGGGGGGGGGGGTATAAGGGATAATTTGGATGTTAGACACTTTATTATAACGAGTACAATTTAATGTTAGAAAATATCATTGTTTTATACTCAATGTTTACATATTTAATACATCTGAGTTATAGTTTAAAATATTTCATTTGTACACCAATAATTTACAAACATAACACATCTGAGAAAAAATTTAAAATTCGATACCTACATACCGTTATTCAGGGCGATATTTATTATAATTGTTTTTTTTTTTAAGTGCCTTTTTAATGTTTACATATTATATATATACATTATACATTTTCACATTTCTATATAAATCATTTGAATAATGGCTTACATTAATACATTCTTAATTTAAACATAAATTACACATTTTAATATATTTCTAGTTCCTTATATCAGTAATATGAGTATTTTTATTAATGTAAATACTATTGTGAAAACTTCTGTATTAATTCTAGTTATTTTTTATAGTTCTGGTTTCCTAACTGAACTCCAGCGTGTTTCAAAAATAAATTTATGATTACACAAACTTATTTATAGAGAGTTTGTTCTAACAAGTAGTGAAAAATGAGGCCTGTTTCTTAACATTATTTGGGTGCAAAAAGACCTATTACATACGTAACAAGATTTCTCATACATATTTCATACAGTAACCAAAAAATCTAAAAATTATTTATGCTTATATTTTAATTTTATAGATATTTTAAGTTAAATTTTGGACGTTACCTATTATTGATTTAAACAAAGGATAACCGTTTTAGTTATTCGTGGATACTTGCGATTTTTAAACTACATGATTTTGTTCTATACATAGTACACAGAATGATTTTTTAAAATGTGTGGATATCATACGTGTCCCGGCTCCCTGAATGCAATATGAATGTTCCAAAAACGAGTTTATTCAACAAATTTTTCAACGATTGGATTCATGGATTTCAAGGCATAGATAGTATAATGTATAAAAATGGCCGACGATACCATCCCTTATCACAACGACGAAAAAGACGATTTAGACCACAAATACTACAGCAAAGAAGATGACGTCCAGAAGCGGCGTGGCGATGAAAACGTTCGCGTTCTGCAACATCAAAGCATATAGCCCAGCCTCTCAATTCAAAGATCTGATTACTTTTTGCAACCAGTGGATATTTGGATCCACCACTGCCACAAAACCGCAATCTTCATCTCACAGAGGTATGCCACGAGAACCCTTCAAATTCATATACCAATAGTACACTGACCACTCTGAGCTTCATGTTCTGCCGCTGCGCAATAACCGCTTACTGAGTTGAATGTTCTCTGAACGAGTGCACATTCCACTTTCCGAGATGCCCGTGGCCTTTTGGTTCCAGATGAAGCTTCCTTCCCAGTTGTATCTTTTTCGGACTGGATTATTTTTGGCCAGCCCGTGGAAGCAACACTGACGTCGTCAACGCCATCGTCATCCATTCATCAGCAAACCACAGCCAGAAAATAGAATTTAATGCAACATAAATTACGTTGACCCCGCCACCAACGGTGCAAATGAAACAATACTCAGAAGGTGGTTTTGCATGGAGATGATCTACATCAGGCGAAAAAAACAAGACACACAAAATCGATAAAGAAAATGAAAAGCACGAACGTCGTTGGAATACCAGGACTGTTTAAGAATACACTTGCACGATTGCACTCGAAACTTCCAAAAAGTAGTAACTACAGTTAGTTTTGTTATATGTAAGATCTTTGTTCATATTTCTCTTCCATTTCTCTTCCACTTGTGTATTGTTTATTGTTGACTGTTTGGCTCTAGCGATTGGCGTTCGTGATTGGTGTGTAAGTGACACCATCCAATATTCTTGGCAGCTTAAGAACTGCAATCGTAAAACGATACTATTTACTCCTCACCTTACATGTCGAGGTTACTGGGATAACTTACAGCCGACTTCGTGTTATATCAATCACGGATGAGGACTTTCATACGAAGTAAAGTTTTATAGACGTATGTAGTAGATATAAAAATTGGCCACGTTAACATGCCTAAAGACCACCACGATGAAGACGATGCTGTCACTGAGGATGATGATATAAACGACGACGTTACATTATCGCCAGAATGAATAAACCAACTGCATCTGGCCAAATTCTTAGAGGAATGTACATATCTATTATGAATGGCCAACCAGACCCCCATTGCAGTCCCCAGAATATTTATTGCACATGACACCACCTCCTGGGAACCAGGGAAACTTTGAACACACCACTGCCATAGAACCTCTAATTTTACCTCACGTAGCTACACCAAAATCAATTCTGATTGAAGTGCGCATTCCTATAAATCACTAGCCAATCAGAAATTCACCATCACCACAGGAAAACTTTTGCGTATGAAACAGATGTCTCGTCTACCGTTGTGCAATAACTGCGTACTATTTCACTCGTTCTCCGCTTTCTCTTCTTTTTACCTCCCGAGACACCCGTGGAAATTTGGTTTCAGATATAACTACACTTCAATTTTTTTGTTAGCAGACTGTTGGCTTGACGCAAACATAGACTTCCGAAGTCAACATCTAAGTTTCCGCTGCTGTCGGCCTACGGCAGCAACTCCATCGTCGCCAATGGTTATCGTTATCAGCATGGTAGAAGACTTCGGCCATCAGAAATGGTGGCCGCGCGTCTACAAAATCTTATTTGATTCAAAGTAAATCATATCGTCTCCGCTACTACTAGGCTGGGTTGAGTTGGAGCTTTCACATGATGATGATCCGAAACAGGTGTAAAAATTGTAAGAAGAAAAACTTCGTTAGGAACACAAGACATTTTTATGATAACACAAAAAAATTTCAATCACGAGAGAGTAACATTTCCAAAAAGTAGTGAACACAATTCATTTAAAACTGCAATTATTTCTTACTTAATTTTTTTCCTTTTACTTTGGTGCCATATTTAGCACGTCCAATAAATTTTCCGCATATATCATTCATATCAAAAATGACAGTGAAAGTAGAGAACAGTGAAGCTCAGAACCAGAGAAAGTATCTAGTCTAAATATCGTTAATCCAGACTCCAACCTCAGGAAATATTGTTTTTTGAAGATATATTTGATCAATGAATACTAAACGATTAGAATCTATTTTATGGCAATAATTGAAAGTCAAAACCACATTTGATGAAACGTAAATTGCGTCTACCTCACTGCCCAAAGTCAATTAAGTCATGAACTGGTGGTGAATAGTCTAATTACGTTTGAGGTATTAAACTAGCTCAATTGTAACTATGACTAGTCAAAAATACACAAAACTTTTTATGATTACACAAAACAATTTCACCTGCGAAAAAGTAAAATGTCCTTCAAGTTGTGACTACAATTTATTTTAATATTTAAGTGTTGCAATGTATTCGCATTTCCTTACTATTTGTATTCTGTATTATGTTGACTGTGTCCCTCTTACGATGACTACTGGTGTCGTGGAATGACGTGTGAGGGACACTGTTCATAAAATGTTTGCCTGCCTCTGTACTCCAATCGTGGTGGTCTATGTCGGGCACCGGTCCACTAAATCACAATTGGGAGAATAGCTGTATCCGTAACTGATGTCCTACAGGTATCTTGGGTGGAAGTGTACAATTTACTATGCAGTTATTTCTCAACAACAGATGTGATACATGTTCCACACTCTAAGATTTTTCTGTGACAAAAATCTGATTAGCCAGTGAATTATCGGAATGCGCATTCTAATTAATGTTGGTTCAATGTAGCTGCGTGATGTATAATTAGAGGTTCAATGGCAATGGCGTACGTCAAGTTTCCCTTATTCCCAAGAGGCGGTGTTATCTGTAATAAATATTCCGGTTCCTGCAACGGGGGTCTGGTTGTTCATTCATTATAGACATGTCCATTCGTCGAAGTATTTGGCCAGATACGGGCGTTTTATTCATTCTGGTGATCCTGTAACGTCATCGTTTATGTCGTCACCCTTAGGGACAACACCGTCTCCATCGTGGTGGTGTTTAGGCATGTTAACGTGGCTAATTTTTATATCTACTACACACGTCTATAAAACTTTACTTCTTGTGAAAATCCTCATCCGTGATTGATATAACACGAAGTCGGCTGTTAGAAATCCCGGTAAACTCGACATGTATAATTATATTCATAAGTGCACAAACTGCGCCGATTTAGACTTCCAAGGTTCGTCTTCACAGCCCCGCCAAGATTGGCCTGCGAATGAGACTCCATTGTCAGTGAAGGTCATGGTCGTCCACAAGGTTGCACCCCACAACCATCTACAATTGCGGTCACACTTCGATCAAAACGGCAATTAATGATGCGGAAATTTCGTATAAACAAACAAAACAGAACTCAGTTGGTATTTTTGCATGAAAATGATCTACATCAGGTGAATGAATCAAGACACACAAAATTGATAAAGATGATGAATACGAACGTCGTTAGCTGAGACGTAAGTAGGAATATTTATGACTATACTAAACGATTATATTTAGAAGAGTGAACCATTTCTAAGTAAGGAGTGACTACAATTCGATTTGTTATATACGAGATCTAACTTCATATTTTTTTTTTCATTTGAATTATTTTTATTCTTGACAGTTTGCTTCTATCGATTGACGTCTGGGCCCGGTGATTAGTAACACTGTTCATTTTGCTTGCCAGAAAACGAATTGAAATTAATTTAACCGATCATTGCTTTACGTCGTCGTCTTAAATCTGTTTTCCAACTGAAAGTAGGAATTTGAAAATAAATATAGGTAACAATCCAGACTCCGACATCGAGGAATGAATGTTTCCTAAAGACGCATACAATACCCATAATTCAGAGTAACTGAGTTCACGAAAATATGAGCTAAGTTATACATATACAAGACGTACCCTATTAAAAAAAATTTTTGAAAGCTACTTCTGTAAGTATAAACGATAGGATTCTATTTTATTGTCATAGTTACAACTCTAAATATATTCAACTTACCGGGTATTAAACATAGCGTTATTAATTATAGTGAATTTAATATATTTATATTAAGATAACTATAAAAAAAACTGTGTACCTATATATGTTTTTTAGATTTTTTGATTGCAATATGAACATTTATGAGTACCCTTGTATTAAATAATCGATCTATAATTGGAAATATATAAAAAATATTGAAAATATTCCATGCTATTTCTAAAAATAGCTCGAAAAGATTAAAAATATTTTTAAATTTTATCATTTATAGGAAATACTAATATATACATTTGGTGAAAATTTCAAGTTTCTATAAAGTTTATAGTATAATTTGGACTTTTTTTCAATATCGTGAAAACTATGTGCAGTTTTACAGTTTTCATACTTTTTAAACGAATATATAAAAATTAGGTGTATGTAATCAAATTATCGAATTGTAAATAAGTCTGAATCTTATGATGAGTATCGGTGAAATTTAAGTTATTTTATAGTATGTACATTATAATCTTATGGATAAGATATAAATATATAACCAGCTGTAAAATATTATGTCATGTTATCTTATGAAATAAAGATAATTTCAAGTTGGTATTTAATACAAAACAATAATAATATTTGAAACGTGATTAGATTATGACATGATTAATGATCATTATTTAATCAAAAAAAGTGTACCTATTGTTTTTTGTTATTGATATACACATATTATTTTTTACGATTCAGTAAAATTACATAAACTTATTTTGTATAATAATTACAGTTAGTGTAGAATTTATTTATGTTAAGTACTGAGCATAATATAGATAAAATATTGAAATTACAGGCGTATTAAAAGAGAAAAAAAATGTTATATACTAAGTGTTATTTGTTATAGTGAATTAGCTGAAACGATGATGATGCATTGAGTTTACTTACTCGGAGTTTCGAAGTAATACATGGGTTTCACGTGTTTGCAGCCAAAATACAAATGGGTAGCAAGTAGTTGGAAAATAACAGATCCGGATTCTCTGCATGACGAACAGCTATTTTATTGTTCCTGGATGTGGACATTGTCCACAGCTCCTACTTTCATGGCGAGACTATACTGCAATAGCCTGTACCGAATCAACAACTTCTTGCCGTTGAAACGAGACTCAACCTAGAATAAACGACGGACAAAATAAACAAAAGTCACATAAACACATATCTTATGATATTATGTGAAATCGACATAGGTATATTTAAATATGAATGTTTATGTAATAACAATGGCTAATAACCAATGGCAAACAATAATAAACAAATACTAATTTCTACTAACTATTTTTTCTCCTAAGCCAATAACAACCATTTATAAACAAAAATTTCCATCGTAAATCTCATAATCCCTGCTTGAGTACCTCCCCGGGTTAGAATTTACCATTTTTAATTTCGCCTATATTAATCAAGGATAATGTAGCGTTTTAATGGTGAAACAATTTTTGAAATCGTTCCAAAAGTTTTTGAGTTTATTCGTAACAAATATCCAAACCTTTCCTCTTCATAATATTAGTATAAATATAGATTAATGTTATGACATCCGAATGCTTACCGAACTGTAAACGATCATTATCGATTCGGAGGTGATTGCAAAACATAGTGCACACTCATTATTCAAACAGAGTCGTCGACTGCAAGTGATCAATACCGGCGAAAAATATGAGAAGTTTAGAAAAAACAGTCCGAGCCGCACTCTGCAGAGCCGTTGGACGCTAGAAAGTTGTACACACAACTACAGATAATAATATGTAGTGTGGGTGCGACGGTGCTGCACCATAGTTGATGTTCTCAGCTATTTATTTATTTATTCATTTATTTATGAAACGGGACAAGCCCAATACAAATGTTGAAATTAATCTTAAAACTAAAGTATGTACAATAAAATATAAGAAATTAAATTAACAGGGTAATAACATTAGGACTGGTTTAGTCCCCCAATAAGAACGATGGATCCTCGTTCGCTAGTCGCATAATGCGTGACATAGTACAGTTTCGCAAATAATTCACAGAACAAAAGGGAATTTGGAATGGGAAAACACTACGAGAATTAAAAACTGGGATTCTAAAATTAAGTTTGTTTAAAAGAACAGGTGAGTCAATTTGACCATTAATCAGTTTTGCCAAAAACGATAGGTTTGTTTGAACTCTCCTATCAGCCAGCGTGGTCAAGCCTAGGTGGCAAAGTACTGGATTATAGTCATGAGGCGGACAATCAATTGATAACCTGTAAGATGCACACTTCAGAAACTTGCGTTGTACTCGTTCTAGTTGGTAGCTGTCACTCATGGTTGCTGGGCACCAAATTACAGCTCCATACTCTAGTATAGAACGAACAAATGAGCAAAAAAGTACTTTCAAGGAACTAGACAGCTTGAAGTCCATTGAAATGCTGAGGATGTACCCTAGCATTTTCATGGCTTTACAAGAGATTATGTTTAAGTGAGCATTAAACTTAAGACGTCGATCAAATGTTATACCCAAATCTTTTATAGACTCACCAGCAGATTCAAGGAGTACACCAGATATAGAATAGTTAAAACTAATAGGGCAACTAAGAGAGCGATAAAAAGCCATAAAAGAGCATTTAGGGATACAGAGATCCAACCCATGGGTTGCAGCCCAGGTGACCAAGGAGTTGAGGTCATCTTGAAGAAGGATGCAATCCTGAGGGGTACTGATACGATGGAACAACTTTATATCATCGGCAAACATGAGTAATTGGCAGTGTTTTAGGACACTTTTAACACTGTTGACAAATAAAGAGAAGAGGACCGGAGACAAGTGGCCTCCTTGAGGGACACCTGACGTTATATTTACTGGTTCAGAGCAAACACCGTTAATTTTTACATATTGTATTCTTTTGGAAAGATACGATCTGAACCAAGATAATAACGGCTCCCCAAAACCTACTGATTTTAGTATCGTTATAAGAGCAGAGTGATTAACACGGTCGAACGCTTTGGCGAAGTCCGTATAAATCACGTCTACTTGAGAATGGTCACGGAACGCATCCATGACATACTCTGAGAATATGGTATTACATGTAGTGGTTGAGCGCCCTGGCCTAAAACCGTGCTGCTCATCAATTAAAATACAACTAACAGAACGTGAGATACTACTTAAAACAATGGATTCCATTAGCTTAGCTAAATGGCTAATAATAGAAATCGGCCTGTAGTTCGAAACATCTATAGAGTCACCTGATTTAAAAATTGGTGTCACTGAGCTGATTTTCCAGATATCTGGAAATACACCTTCACATAGCGATTTACTTATCACAAGAAATAGTGGGTAGCACAGAGAAGCTCTTATAGAGTAAAGAAAATAACCTGAGAGACCGTCAGGGCCGACTGATTTAATATTCCGTAGCTTTCTAAGACGTATTAAGACATCGTCTAGGCTCACAAGGCAAGTAGATGGGAGCTCATGAGGTAGTCCATTCTCTACGAGATCATCTAAATTGATTGCTGTTGAAGAGTACACGGAACTAAAGTGAGAGGAGAACATCTCGCACATACTGGCTCTATCGTTACTAAAAGCATTACCAAGCTTAACTGTTGCGGGTATTGTGTTTCCACTTTTGGTTTTACGAACAAAATCCCAAAATGCCTTTGGGTTTTTCAGGAATGAGGACTCAGTGTTTTCGATATACTTGGAGTGACATTTCCTAGATAAAAACTTGCATTGAGCACGTAAATTTGAGAAACGAGTGTAATCAATTGGACTTTGCGTTGATCTGTAAAGAGCATGAGCCTTTCTTTTTAATTGAACAGTATTCTTTAACTGGTTAGAAAACCATATCGGAAATTTAGACTTTTTGTAGTTAACTTGTGGAACAAAGTTTAGGACACAATAATGAAGGGCATCGTATAGTGTAGATGCCGCATCATTAGCAGATAGGGGAGAAAGTGTATCAGTCCAATTAAATGACTTCAGGAACTCATTAATTCGAATGAAATCGGATTTATTAAAATTAAAGAAAACATGAGAAGGATCGGATCCAGCAAGAGGAACTGGAGCAGCAGATTCGAAGACAAGAGTTGGATGATAGTGATCTTCAGGTACAACATGTTCATCAGCCTTATTTACGACTATGTCGCCTTTGTTGCTAAATACTAGATCTAAGATGGTTTTATAACGATTTGGAACATTATTTAATTGGAAGAAGTTGAGAAAAGAAAAACATTCGGGGACGCAGGGAACACGGAAGTGTGATGATGTAGAGTAAGTAACCCCATACGTATCATTAGACCAGGTAATATTGGGAAGATTGAAGTCGCCACAAATTATAAATATACATCCAGTATTGTGACTTACCACATTTTCGACTTCGGTTGTAAACAATTCATAGGAGGCAACAGGTGAGTTAGGAGGAAAGTAGACGCAGCATAAAATGTAGACGGTATTTAGGAAGTTAACCTTGACGAAGACATGTTCAACACCAAAGGAATGTATAGGGAGAGTATGCGCAGGAACATCATTACGGACACCAACGAGGACCCCACCACCTCTATTGTGGGCACTAGTTTCAATTGATCTATCACATCTAAAAATATTATAGTTTATAAATCCTAATTCACTAGAAAAAATATTACAATGTAACCATGTTTCAGATAACATAATGAATACATAGTTAAAAGCAGATACATTACGATTGACAGTCGCTATTTTAGTTCTCTATTTGTTACGTGTAGGGGAGACCACGGTGGAAAAGTGGTTAATTTTCTGGTTCAATTCACTGAGCCAAATCCCGTCCAGTAACCAAATGTTAAACCAGTATGACAAATAATCAATTTTCAATAATAACATTTTAAAAAAATGTGTGCATTATCCCTTCCCGAAATATACAACTTTAAAAGTTGGGGGCTGAAATGTAATCCCAGCTGCTCTCCTTTGTAAAAAAAAAAAAGTTATATAACAACTGTCCACAAAATAATTGTTACCTCTATGGTCTATATACGTAAGACATTTGGTTTACCAGAAAAACCCAAACCCTTGTGGATAAGAAAACCGTTCGATTTTTTAAATTTGTACCATTTTTGAAAATAATAAAAAAATTATTAGGCTTACAGCCCAGCATAACAATAAAGACGTAATTGTAATAAAAGTATATTTTATAAACCCAAACCGATTTGTATAGTCAAACGAGGGGTCAACGAAGGGTTTTGCTACGCCACCAAACATTTTGTGTCGGTGAGCTGCCTATTAAAAGTTTAATTTGTATTATAAGTGGAATGACAAAATAAAAACACATTTGTTTAAATTATTAAAGGCATTCCTAATATTTTGAAACTTATCAAAGTTAAAATATTATATTAAAGTTTATGGACAAATAGATGAATAAATGTTATGGTGTGATGGCGTGCGTAACTCTTAACGTAATATTATAGTCTAAATATTATATTATTCACGGGTGACAAAAATGAATAACAAAAATACGATGGGTGGTGATAATGTGTGTCGATCAATGGAGGAGAAACCCGCAGCGATTACAGATACCTTTTTACCGTTCTTTTAGTTAGTTAACATTGAATGTATTATATAATGTTATATGGGTGGATTTGGTTTATATTTATGTATGTATATATAAATATATTATGTATGTATTTGTGTATATATGTATACGTATTGTATTATATGTGAACGAATGGTAATAATAACGACTGTGATGGAATATTAATATAACTAGATGCATAGCTGCGCACGGTAAAAATGAATAATCAGTGTAAAATACAGCACTGTATGCCTATATATAATGTGTATTTTAATATCAGCGTAGGTACCTCAAATCAAATCAAATAAAACAACAAATTAGGTACTTAAATATTCATAAAAAAAACTTGAAACAGACTCTTCAGATATATGTTGCCTAATAATAGTATTTAAATCTATTATCTAGCATATTACATACCTCTTAATGATGAATTTATATTTTTATCTAAAATTGGTTTGACATGAGGATTATTTATTATTAACATATAGTTATTTCAATAGTTTTATTTTAATTAATTACTACTAAAAATTAATGTTAGGCAGTAGGCACATAAGATAGCATTATATTGCTTTATTTATTATCACATACACAACTATTATGTCACTTAGAATGACAAAGTTGACCAGATTTTTTACATTTACACCGATTGGTTTTACATAGTGCATCGCGTTCATTGCATATAATTAGATAGGTATCCATCGTAAATAGTGAGTCGTGGTATCAAACGAATAAAATATTTAAAAATAATTTTGTAATGTTCTTGTTACCTTTGTATAGGGGGTGGCCAGATTAAATTTAAAGAAATCCGGAACAACACATTCCAATTTCGCCTGATCATAACTTTATATTTTCTTACCATTTTTTACTCGTGAGTTTAATTATAAAATTATAAACACGGTTTAAATTAATATTGTACACGTGTACTTCATAGTGACATAAAGGTAAATTTTTTTAAACTTTTTCATCAGCTCTCATCATATATTTTTGCGTGCTGCGTACGTTCTTCAGAAAATAGTTATTTTTGATAATTTTGTCATGAAATTCCATACAATTTAAAACCATATTTTTTGATAATCAAACAATTTTCCACATAAATTAATATTTTAGAACTTAAATCTTGCGAAAGAAATTATAACTTTAAACCATTGAACATTAAAATAATTTGATTTATAGCTGAATATAATGATAGCCATCTTGTTTTAGTATGTGCTAAAATATCATGGGTCTGAACATCTTTGACATTTACATTATTTTAATTTTTCTCGTGAACAGTGTAAATATGAAAATAACCGAGATTTACCAAACTGTTATAGCTTCAACGTTTATAGGTAAACTATCCTAGGCACTTTGTATATAATTATGTAATATATGAGCACAGCAGGTCTGAAGTTTTGTATGAACATTATTTTCCACTTCCCAGCTACAACTTTGTGTAAAAATACTTAGTGTTTAATTCCGAATTTTGTAAGAAGTTCTATAATTTTTTTAATTTTCACCAGGCAAATTTGAAAACTCAAGTATTTTATTTTTTAGGCAAACATCAAGCAAAAAATTACGGACAATAGTTGATAATAATTTTATTGGTTCATGGTTTGATCCATTGACTAAAATCAAGATCATTTTGACAGAACGCAGTTCTTTAACGATATAATCAATGACATACGGACTAATAACATTTACAATTATTCTCTTGCTTTTGATTTCGCACACGTACATTTTTTGTCATTTAATAATATTGATGAATCAAACCTGAAGTATATGTCTTTGATCGAAAACTTTGATTATGAATAATTACCGTATGATATGCGAAAGTAGCTTCTCAAACTGCCAACGCAAAATATTTTTTATCTGGGATTAATTTAGAAAATAAGTTGAAAACTTTATCAGGAGGGAAGCCAATTCGTTTGATTTTTGATATTATGATCGTTAATATCTGATCGAAAAATACCTCTGACAAGTTGTACATTGCACGTGAAAATCATTATTAAGTTTTAGTTTTTAATGAGTTCAAAATCATATTGTAATTTTTCGTTATATAGTCGTTGACATAGTCTTATTAGTGCCATAATAAAAATGAAAGAAAACACAAATAAGACAATGAATTTAAATACGATGATTAACACGGTTAATTGAGCGTATGTTGAGGGCTAGTTAAAGTCGAATACTGGTATAGGCATACTAATGTAAAATATAAAATGTATTATCGTGATTTTTTTTGTATAACTATTTGATTATCGTGATGACCTAATATTTAGATGAAAACATCAACAATACATATTTAAAGTTCACATAAACAAGGTATAATGTATGTAAATAGAATTTATTATATATTACAAAGATAATAACCCGCTTGCTACCGTGATGTGCATACACAGCAGCAGTGACAGACAGTCAGTGGCGTTGAAATATAACCGGACACAATTATCTAACGACAATTTTACCGGCAGTTGTAAGTCACCACCGTTGTGCAAACCTATTTGCGTATAGGTTTGATAATTTATGACTAGGGCCCGGAATTGTATGCATTTGCATATTTCTATCTATTTATCTAAAAAGTAGCTATGTAAGATACAAATTTGAATCTTTACCTAATGTGTTGATATGCAAAATTAAATTTGGCATATTTTTGCATATTTGGACCATTTTAAATTATTGTGCATATTTCAGCAATTTTCTGAATAGCATATATAGAAAAAAAATAGTATGAATTACTATTATTATGTGCAAGACTTACGTCAATTCAGTGTATCATGAAGTATAATTTGATATGGGCTATAATAAGATTTATAATAAATTAATAAGATAAGATAAAGTGTATTACCATGATAAAACTTGGTAACGAAAAACTAGTACCTATAGGTATTATAGGTATACCTAATGGACTAATGGTTTAGTTTTTATACGACAGTGCTTCGCGATATTGTGTATTTTGATATTTTTACTTTCGTGTAACGTTCAAGTTACAACTCAATGCAGTTCAATACAACGTACAAAATATTGTAAATACATTTTAGAATACATTTTTCTATTTAGTATAGTATTTTAAAACTAAATAAATTTATTAAACTTTCATTTTTGTTTGCATATTTTCGCATATTTTTGCATATTTAAAGTGCATATTTTAATGATATTCAGTGCATAAATGCATGATATTTCGTACGTTTTTTGTGCATATAATTCCGGGCCCTATTTATGACTATTGAAAAAGCATGTTTATCAGAATTCAGATTAATATATAAAAAAAAAATCGTCAAATAAGAAGTTGAATTCCGGGAGTATTTTGTTGATAGCTAAACCTCGTAACAATACCTTGTACTGAAGAACTTTTTCGGGACGCCGGGACATGATTTCCTAAACCGGTAACGTCACGGAAACCCTACCTACTTAAAAAATACCATTCGATATAAATGTATGCAGCGCGCTGCGGTATTTAATTCATTGTGCCCACTTGCATCCGGACAGGGTGCAATTTTTCCGGGCAATCTCGAATAATGCTCGGCCAATATATTATGAACAATTTGACGATTAAAATGATCAGTCAACATTTCCCATAATGTTTGAGCATTGTGTACAATAGGTAAATAATAATAAGAACGGATCCACATAATAGTATAATAATAAGTACCTATAATAATACGATGTACAATAGTGTTATAAAGTGTAATATAAATCAAAGACTAGCTGTGTATACCGGATGTACTACACAAGATATATTATTATAATATATGATATCGAATTATAAAAACGGATAATACTATATTACCTATATCGCACGGACGGCCAACCGTCGTCTGTGTATACAAACGTGAGGGTGCCTAAATATTCACATAGGGGATAAAATTTCTTATACAATAGGTACCCATATATACATGGTATTTATATATAATATGCATTATAGCTTGTACAAGGTGTGCTTTCCCATGCCTAGCTTTAAATAAATATAAACACTATATATACATAATATATGTTTTAAGTGTCGTTTAATCATGCACATCGATCGAGCAAATTTAATTTGAGCGTCGACGACCGAGGGTGTTCAATAACATCTGTCAAATCGTACAGCACTGACTCACCGAAAATGAATGGTATCTAAAGCCGGTATCTACGCAGCTGCTAACATTATAATGGTTTGTGTCGGTGAAGAGCGTTCATGTGTTATATTTATATACAAAAGAACCCTTATGTTTTGAATTTATAAATGTTTTCGAAAAAAAATATACACAAAATATATACTTCACCTATAGACACATTAATATACCCACACAAATATAAATGTGAAACACTATAAAACAGAGATACACTGATAAAGATCTGTTTTTTTTATTGTTGTTCATTTTTTCCCAGACGAATTCAGAATATACAGCTGCTAATAAATCAATATAGTATATATTATATGGGGTTAAATTTGAAATATTCAAACGTAAGAAACTAATTTCATAAAAAAAGTTCTTTTCACCCTTTGGAATAACAACATACACTTTTTACTTCATATTCTGAAACAGAATATTATTCGAATTATTTCTTTCCATAAAGAAATGTTGAATGAATAGTTTATTGTTATGTATTAATTATTAAACCATAACTTTTAATGTACTTTTGCATATTTTAAAATGTAATTCAGCAATTAAGCATAAAATTGTTTTCATGTATTTCACATTCATATTGAAATATTAGGTTAATACTGACTGCATACTTTGGAAGTTTACATAAAATAAATAAACATATAACTGTTGTAACTATAATAAAAGCTATACCGTTAGTATTTCTTCATAACTTAGCATTTTTAGACCTTAATACTTAGTTTAATGACAATATTAAAACAAATTATTATAATAAATTAGTAAATAACTGAATTATTAAACTAATACAATCATTACATTTCATAAAATGATTAATTAATATTGAGTTAAAGTTAACCTAATAAATAACATGCCATCTAGCACGTATGGTGTGTATATCGATTTAAACACGAATTATTGGTGTTTACTTTTCGAGATTACGATAATTAGATCTCTTGGAAGATGTACTTATCATTTAATCACGTAGCAATTTAATTTATGACTCGTAATATTACGATAACTCTTACGATTTATCTAAATGCATGACCACAATATTATTTAAGGTTTAATAGGACAAACAATTTCTTAGGGATACTTTAAAATATATCACGAGTTGATCGATTTCTATTTACAATTCAAGATTAATACCGATAGCAAAATAGCAAAATAATAAACAAATTATTGCCATTGGTAATTTTAAATATCGTTTCACAAAATATTTGCTAATAATATTGTGCGTTGGAATTGTATGAATAAGATATTCAAATGTTAATTTAAGATAATTGAATCAGAGTTATTAGAAAATGAAAGTGTTGTAACTAATATTCAACACAATTTAAAACGAAAAGCCACTGATAATATTATTGCAAGACCTTGGACATTGATTCGTAGGTAGTCAAGTAAACAGAGTTGATAATAAGCAGAATAGTATTTTCTAATTCTAATATAAAATTAATTATTTTATAAATATACTATATTTTGTAATAAAATTATCAACTTTACGGTAAAATAAAACTAGACAAATTAGAAAATAATTAGAAATTAGAAATTTTGAATTTTTTCTTTGTCAATGATGTAATACGGCTATATATCATTGAACTAGGTAGAACTATAACTGTAAGTATGAATTTCAGTTAAAATAGTGTAATTTAATGCTAAACTACTATACAATAGGACGGAATCGGAACATAAAAAGGTTATTTAATTAATAATTTATTAATCGGATGATGCCCAATATTACTATTATAATGATATTAATTAAAAAATACAAAGGTATAAAGTAGGTTAATACCAACTGATAGCCATTCATAAGTCTTTTCCAATCAAGATAATCTTAACAACCTATAAATTTATCATAGTTTATCGATTATTTTTCCATTTTTTGTTACAAAAAAAATAACTCATGGTATAACTTGTCTTGTATTAGTTAGGTACAACGGTAAGTTATTTTAGGCTTATATATTTTATATATTAAGCAAACTACCCATGTATATGTAATTTATTTTTCAACCACAATATGGAATACATGACAATAATTTTATACTTCACAATATTTAAAAATTATATGCCTATAATATAAGTATAATCAATATTGGGAAGGTACAACACGTTTGATATTTAATAGAGTGTGCCCCAATTCAGTTATTTTACGTAGGGAAGACTCGCACTACGGAGTCCAAACGGTTTCGGACACTGGTGATAGTTAATATAAATTAGATGTAATCAAATTATCAAAATGCAAATAAGCCTGAAGTGTTAAATGTAATTGACTTTATAGTATGTATATTAAGAGCGTATGGATAAGTTATAACTAGCCGTAAAATATTAAAATGTTATCTTATAAAATAAAGGTTAATTCAAATTGGTAGGTATTTAATTCAAAACAAGAATAATATGTGTAAAATGATTAGATAATGGTATGATTGATGATTATTATTTAATCAAAAACATGTACCTACTGTTTTCTGTTATTTTTATGTACCTACACATTTATTTATTATTAAGAGGACACCACACCAGCATGGGTTGTCTCCGTTTTACAAACGCGTAACATAGCATATTTACGCTCAGCAGTTCACGTTTTAGTCAGTTAGCTTAAAAATAAGAGTGAATCGACCTATTATAAAACTTGATTGCAAGAACATCATCTGTGTTTTGTTGGAAGTTTCTTTACAATAATTCAGTTTTTAAGTGTGTTATGTGTATATAATAAATGTAAATTAAAAATACTCATAACTCACTTAAAAACTGAATTATCATAAAAAAATTTCCATCAAAACACAGATAATGTTCTTATAATTAAGTTTCAAAATAGGTCGATTCACTTTAATTTTTAAGTTAACGGAATAAAACGTGAACTGCTGGGCGTAAATATGCTATGATACGCGTTTGTATGACGGAGACAACACATGCGGGTGTGGCGTCCTCTTAATATTACAACTTGTTTTGTACAATAACAATATTTAGGGAACGATTTATTCATGTTAAGTACTGAACATAATATAGGTAAAGACATATTATTAAACGATGGAAACTGTTGAAATACTTAGTCAGTGGTATTTATTTAGCGAATTAATTTAAAGGAACCCTGTAATATCCTACTAAGTTAAACGCACACTTCTACTTCGGTAATTATTTTTTTCATAGATTCTGACAATACAACCTACCTCCTATAAACATAAATAATACAATGTCATCGCTAAGTTCTAACTATATATTACATCGGACACGGTATTTAATACAAAACCAGTTGTATAAATGATACAAGCAATAGCACATAGACCTAACATATATAATTAAACTACAATAGGGTAGTATTATGTCCAACTAGAATTATATTGTTATAAGTAATAATTAATAAATTATGTAGTTTACCACAATAGTGAACCTTTGTTTGCTGGCCGCACGCAGTTGGTTTTAAAATGTCAACCATTGTACCTGATGTGTCAAATCGAATATACTCCCGCCACAGCTAACAATATAATTCCTGAAAAAGAAAAATATATAAGACTGAGACATCGTAAATAATAACACAGGGGCAGTACGTTATTGAATCATTAAGGCAAAACGCTCATTTGTTGTCTGCGTCTTACAAGTACCTACATGACATTGCAAATTTACGATTAGCCGATCAAGTTTGGGTTCGTTAGTTTAAAAAATACAGTGAATCGACCAGCGACCTATTATAATACTTAATGGCAAGACCATCGTCTGTATTTTCTACGATAGTTTAATTTTGTAGCAAGTTTTGAGTATATAGTAAGTATAGCAAACATTAAAAACGCTCATATTTCGTTTAAAAACTGATTTATCGTAAAAAAAACCACATACAAACTCAGTTAATGATCTTACCATTGAGTTGTATAATAGATCGACTCAATTTTATTTTTAATCTAACGAACCCAAATGTAATTTTCTGAGAGGAAATTTGTCATTAAACGCCCTTATTGTAAGACAAGGACAACAAATGCGGGTGTATCGTCCTCTTAACGGCTTGCGTAGTTGGATTACAATTAATATTTACACACATTGCTGTTTAAAGTGGTCAAAAGACGTGCAAAATATTATGAATTATGATGAATTGTGGTATACATACTTGGGGTTCCAAATGTCCAACAATCTGAACGTGTTGTATTGATTGCGATTATAAATAATATTACGCCATCCGATGGCGTAGGAAAACGTTCACTGTCGTTTTGGATGTGATGAGATGCACACAGTGCATACTTGAGTGAAGGCGTCAACAGGAGAGCAGAACCAGCGAGAAAGAAGTGAAGTTTAGAAATGAATCGCTGAACGGGCCACAACTCAGCTCAACACTACACAATATTCATAATGATGCATCAGTGCTCCCCCACACTTCAGGGATTCGGCGTCGGCGGCAACGCCCCTTCGCGTGGTTGGTCATAAGACACCCTAACAAGGTTCAGCCTCCAGCGGTTTTAATTTTACTTTCTGCCAAACGTACTGATTGCATTCTTTCGATCCATTGTTACACAACACTATGCACTAATGATTTACATTGAGATAATATAATAATAATAATAATTATAATTATAACAATTTAACAACGGTCGCAAGGTAAAAACAAAAAATTCATCTTAAACGGTTTAAAATATTATCGTTTATCTAGGATCGAAGTGGAATGTACAAACATATAATATTGTTCGAGCAATGTTGCTACGGTAGGTACGTGCCGTTTTTTGATACTGAAAACGAAAAACCCAGTCGACAAAAAAACTAAAAACATTTACTCCTGTCGGACAATGAATGGTGATAAGTGATTGTCACGTATTATTATACCTATTCGTTTTATCATTACGCGCACTGCATACAATTTTTTCGTTGTGTAATAATTTCGTATTTTTCCAAATTTTTTTAGTTTTATTTTTTTTTTTCAAGTACCTATGCCAAAAGAAAATCAATCATTGTCTTTTCGCTTGAAAAGTTATGTGTCAGAATTTAGTGATTCTTGTGGTCCAATATTTACAAGTGACGGAAAGATATTGTATTGTATCAATATTGTATGGTTCAAAAGTTGGTAGTGATAGAAAATTCAACGTTCAACAACACATTGACACAGCTAAACATAAGGCAGCTATCAGACGAAAATAAAATCAAAATAAATTTGTCATACAAAAAACTCAACAATAACTCTTAAGTAACACAAATAAGTCTTTTTTTAATAAAGATTTATGTTATGCAGTTAGATACTTTTAATAGTCAACCATATTTAATATTTATTTTTTGTAATATAAATTTGATGCAAGATCGGAAACCGTAAAACTAGGTACTTGTATACGAAATCGATCTATGATCTATTCATGAAAAATTGTGCATTTCATAAGTGGAAACGTTAAATAGTATACTGCGTGTCCACAAAACACTGACTCAGTAATATAACTAATATAACATATAAATATTTAAGTCATTTTAAATATGAAAAATTTATACCATTTAACCATTTATACATTGGCATATAGCATTGGTTAATGGTAAGTGGGGCTCCAAAGATAGTGTTTTTGAACAAAAGCTTCCATTCTTAAACTTAAGTATGATACATATAAAAAAAAAAGCGAGTAAACGGATGTCACTCTGCTGTCTTATTGGTAAGCTAGAAATGGATCACTGTATAATGGTGTTTATTAAATTTACGAATACAATTTAATCGACATTTATAGAATAAAACTAAAAAATTGTAAACAGAATAAGTCCTTAAACAGCTCAAAACGAGTCAAAATATTTTGAAAACTATCAAGCATAGGATTTGATAAAATTAACATATTATATATTTTTTAAGTATTTACAGTCATTTGTTTTTGAATTACAGCAAAATAAGAAAAACTCTACGTGAGAAATCAAATGAATATCTGAAAAAATTTAAACGTTCTTATAAATTTAATTTGACTTTCTTATAGACATTTTTTTTTTTTAATAAAAGTAGACAGTTTTATGAGAAGTCTTGTATTACATTTTGAAACCTTTGTTGTAAAAACAATAATAAAATTTTCAAATGTTCGTGATTTGTACGTATTTTGCTAAAATGTTAAATGTAAACACTTATGAATAAATTGTGAATACAGGTTTTTAATATTTTTCAAAAGTTATTGTAACAATATATTAGGAACCTTGTATGAAATTTTCAAGCTTTTTACCAAACAAATAAAACTTTATTGACATTCATAGAAAAAAAAAACTAAAAAAAATACAAACTGTATAATATATGCGTGAACAGAAAACTTTATCGTGTTTAGAAATTAGTAATATAAATAACCAGTGAAAATTGCATGTATCTACAGTCATTTTTTTTAGAATTAAACAAAAAACAAAAATCTTTTTTTGTCAATAACCGATATTGCGTAAAATTTCTCGTTTTTCCTTAGTTTTTATTTTGTTTTCCCTGCATCTTTAAAAACAATTGAGAATTTTAAGTTTTGACCTTCCGAATGCACCAACTAGATTCAATTTTGTATTAAACAAGATAGTGTTGAAGAAAATCGAAACAGTTATACTGCCCCAAACGGTAATGATACAAACATTTTAATTTTAACTATACATTTTTAAATTTTTAAAAAACACAAATTATTGTCAAATCAATACAGTCATCGCTCTGCTCAGAATTTAAAAATAAAAAATATTTTAAAAATATTATACAAACTTATTTTAGATTATGAGTGGAGCAATGAATGTATTGATTTTACTATCATGTGTTTATTTTTTTATTTTTATTTTTTATGTGTCTATGTACACAATAAATTATTCTTCGATTTTCAACTTCAATTCCTTGTTCGATGGGGAAGTGAATCTAATTGGTACATTGAGAGAGAAATTTCAAATAACGCATAGTTTTCAATAGCACCGGGAAACAAATAAGAAATTAAGGAAAAACGGGAATTTATATGCAAAATCGGGTTTTGGTTAAATTTTGGTTTTTTGTGTAAATCTAAAACAAATACCTGTCGATACACGCAATTTTACTGAATATTTTTACTATCAATTCCTATACTTGAATATTTGGACTCCTTTTGATCCGTTTACGGACATTTTCACTTTCTAACTTTTTTAATTATTTATTTAATAGATGTCAATAAAATGTTATTCATTGGGTCAAAATACTTAAAAATTTAATTTAAGAAGGTTCCTTATATATTGTTAGAATGACAGTTAAAAAATATTAAAAATGAATAGTCTGTTTTTTTTTAATAATCATTTAAAATCCAAAATTTGACAAAGGCGTAAAAATCACAAAAATGCACAAATTAGTTTAAAGATTTCAATTAGTTAGAAATTCAAATAATTTTTTTTTTTAATCATAGATTAGAAAAAGCCTAATGCAATATTTTTCATAAGTTTGATTACTTTTATCAAAAAAAGTGTCTACCAGAAAGTCAAATTTTTATGAGCCTGTAAAGTTCATATTTTTACAACATTGGATATTCACATGTAGCGATTTTCTTATTTTGTTTTAATTCAAAAACGAATAAATGTAGGTTCTTGAAATTTATATCATAAGTTTATTTTATGAATCACTAAACTTGATAAAATTTTCAAAATATTTTGTTTCATTTTGAGTTATCTGCGGATATATTCTTTTTACATTTTTTTTAGTTTTTATTCTATAAATGTCAATTAAATTTTATTCGTGGGGTCAAAAAGCTTGAAAGTTTAATACAAGGATCCTTATATATTGTTAAAATAATTGTTGAAAAATATTAAAAACACATAGGCACAATTTTTTTTTATAAGTATTTAAAGATCGATTTTTGACAACATTCATCAAATTTCAAATTAAAAAATGATTTTGTAGTTAAAAATTAATAACATTTTCAAGTTTTATAGCTAAGGATTAAAAATTTAAAACAAGGTCTCTCGTAAGTAGCTTATTCTGTAACTAAAAATCTTAAAATATAAACACACAGTTTTTTTTATAGTTTTTTTTATGACCAAATTTGGATGAAATTACATATTAAATAACCAAGAATAACGATTTTATTTATTTTGTTGTAATTTTATTATATTAATTCAACTTACCGGCTACAGTTTATTTAATAAGAAATAACAATATAAATATTATATAAAATATTGTAGTTATGTGAAAAATAGGATGTGTGCGCAATATATATGTATTTATTGATATTTACTTATATGTATATGATTTACTACTTTTATGTATTGTGTACACACTCTAAATTACTACCTTCTTATATGTATATATGTACACACACAAAAGTGCATATATATATATATATATATATGAGAATTTAATTATATAGTCATTTAATTTACCCTAGTTAGAGTGCAGATTTGTTGGACATTCGATGAACACAGCTAGGAAGAAGAAATAGGTTTAATATGCATTCCCTTATAATTTAATATTAATTAAGAACACAATGATGTATTAGAGACATTTAAAATATATTTATTAGTTACGACACACATACATTATATTGAACATATATTATATAAATCATCAGTGATCACGTATGACTGCCGACAAGGGCGTACGCAGGGACAGTGCTGTTGTGCATATCCGGCTGATGGGTATCATCCGAGCCGATGGGACAGTACCCACCTATATTCAGGCGGTCGTTTTTTTTTCACGTTTAAAGATTATTATCGATGATAAATAGGTGATGTGATCATGATGTATAATACAGTGCCTAATAATGAGTTTTTTTATCTGCGTTATGATGGATCAGCAGCTGCATCGGAAGGGTCAAAAGAAATAAATTCAACACTGTTATTCATAGGTTCCTTAAACGTAAATATAAATGTATAAATGTCAAAGAAATTTTATTTGTTGGGTAAAAATCTTGAAAATTTAATACAAGGCTCCTAATATATTGTTACAATAATATATGAAAAATATTAAAAATCCGTAGTCACAAATTTTTTTTATAAGCATTTAAAGTTCAAATATTGACAAAATACGTAAAAATCACAAAAATATGCAAATTATTTTGAGTTAGAAATTCATAACCATTTTTCTTTTTAAATCCAAGGTTAAAAATGTAATAAAAGATTCCTCATAAGTTTGCCTAATTTTATCAATAAAAAAATGTTTATAAGCAAGTCAAAATAAATCATTATGAGCATTTTAAGTTCAAATTTTTTTGATTAGATATTCACTCGATTTCTCAGGTAGTGATTTTCTTATTATTTTCGTTTTATATAAGTAAAGAAAACAGGTCCAAATATATACACACACACAAGTATATATTATGTCCAATAAATATGTTGTACCTACCTACCTACAACAGAGAATACTCAATACGACACGGTCATAATTATAAATTTCGTAGGCATATCAGGAATTTTACTAAATGCCAGAGCAAATAATAGTCTATGAATTTAATTTTTATGCAATTTCACTATCCACCTAAACATTTAGCATTTTAAATGCATATTTCAAGTCACACAAATAATAAAAATGAAATATTTTATATTATTTAAAAAATTGTACTATATTATTTTTTATTAATTATTTATTGCTATTTTAGATAAAACAAATTGTATTATATGTGGCTAAGTATGTAAAATACGTAGATATATTAAATATTTTTGATTTCATGTCCATCAGTACGAGTTTAAAAAATTAATAAAAAAGTTATATTATAATATTACAAGTTGTTAATTTTAGATTCTGAGCGGAGCGATGAATGTATCGATATTATACAGTGATGTGTGTTGTTTTATTTTTTTTTTTGTGTTTGTGTACACGATAATAGTAGGTAGTCGAAATAATACTTCGATTTTCAACTTCAGAATTTGTCCGATGGGAAAGTGAATCTAGTTGGTGCATTCGGGAGGTAATTTTTTTAAATTCCCAATAATTTTCAAAAGCTCCAGGAAAAACAAACTAAAAATTAAGGAAAAACGGGAATTTTTACGCAAAATCGGTTTTAGAACAAATACGTAAAAATTACGAAAATATGCAAATTATTTTGATGTTTAAATCTAAGATATAAAAATGTAATACAAGATTCTTCGTAAGTTTGTCTACCTTGATCAAAAAAAAAAAAATGTTTATAAGCAAGTCAAAATAAATTTTTATGGGCATTTTAAGTTCAAATTTTTTTGATTAGATATTCACTCGATTTCTCATGTAGTGATTTTCTTATTTTGTTGCAATTCAAAAATGAATAACTGTAGATGCATGAAAATTTCACTGAATGTTTATATTAGCATTTTCTATACGCCATCTAATTTTGAATATATTTTGACTGTTTTTGAGCTTTTAACGGACCATTTAAATTTTCCATTTTTTAGTTTATTTTTATTCAAATACTAATTAAATTCCATTTGTTGGGCCAAAAATAATGAAAATTTAATACAAGGCTCCTGATATATTGTTACAATAGCAATTGAAAAATATTAAAAATACATAGGCACACATTTTTTTTATAAGCATTTAAAGTTTGAATTTTGACAAAATTCATCAAAATCTCGAAAATTATCAATCATTGTAATTAAACAATTATAAAATGTTCAGATTTTATAACTAAGGATTGAAAATTTAAAACGAAGATTCTAATAAATAGTACATACTGTGATCAAAAATTCTAAAAAATATATAAACACATGTTATTTTTTATAGACAGCTTAAGTTCAAATTTGGACGAAATTACATATTAAAATCAATATTAACGAGTAAAAGTATATATTATAATATTTTTCCAGCATCATTGATAATTTTAGGTTAATAATTGATTATGAATAATATGAATTCAACTGACCAGCTTCCGTATAATAACAATATCAATATAATTTAAAATATCCTAGACTGACATACCGCCTCCGCTCAGAATCGTTTTTCGTATACAATGATATTATATCATTGAATTCAAATTTAATACCATCCATTATACAGTGAACTACTTGTAACTTACTGTACAACGGAGCGACATCCACTTGACCCCCTTTTTTAGTTATTACTTGTTATTATATGTTATTGTTTGGTGGCATTTGCAATTATAATATAACTTTTTATTCATTTTTTAAACTCATACCGATAAACATGAAATTAAAAATATTGTAAAAACATATCTAATCATTCTAATCATATAAATAACACAATTTTTTTTTTTATATAAAATTGCAATAAATAATTAATACAAAATATAGTTACATTTTTAAAATAATACAAAATGTTACTTACTAAATGTCTAGGCGGATAGTGAAATTGCATAAAAATTAAACTCTGACCATTTGTCTAGGCGCTTAGACATTTAGTAAAATGCCTGATTTGACTATATGCCTACGACATGTACATTATAATTTATTGGTGCAACCCTCACCGATACAAACACAAACATACATAGGTAGGTACATACAGCCCATTTTCTTGTGTACTAAAGAAATTCTGAACCGATGAGGATGGCGATATTATATCTTCAAGGAAAAAGCAATGAAGTTAGTGGCGTCGCTACGCTTCTGTAGGCCTGGGGCGGAAATAATGTGAGAACCCAACCCACACAACAATAAATCATATTAAGAAAAATGTTTTAAAAATGAAATCAAGGAAGAAATTAAAAATAACTTATAAGTCACGAGAGACCCAATGAGTATTTAAACGTAATATTTAAAAAAAAATACCAAACTAATAAAAGTTCCTCATTTAAGACGAATTTTATATCATTGAATTCAAATTTAACAACATCCATAGCAGTGATTCACTTGTAACCTACAGTACAGCAGAGCAACATCCACTTGTTATATTTATATAATTATTATAGTACGAGATATAGACTAATATATCAGTTACAGTCACTAAACTACAGTGGGTACCATCGGTTTCCAAATTGAGCACCGCGGTGCCTCAAGGGGCACCACGGCTCATAAGGAATAATTTTTTAATTTTTTGTTAATTTCAAATTGAATCATATAAAAACTTGTCAATAATAAAACCTAACATTTCCAAACTTTGCAACGCATTAGCAGCCATTAACATTTCATTATTTACAATGCTACAATAGTCACATTTCAAATAATTTTCTCTTTTTAGAATATTATCCATAATTATTGCTTATAAGTATAAAAGTGTATTAATTTAAGGTTGGCTGTGTATGTTAAGGATGATTATAATATTTAATATTATATTATGATCAATAAAATTATAAAAAATGATTACCTATCAATGAGAATAATATTAGTGTTAGTTTAATATGTACTTTTAAAGTGGTTGAAAACATTAATATTCATTTAAAAATGAAATCAAGGAAGAAATTAAAAATAACTTATAAGTCACGAGAGACCCAATGAGTATTTAAACGTAATATTTAAAAAAAAAATACCAAACTAATAAAAGTTCTTTAAAAAAGGTTTAAAAATTAAAAATTAAAAAAGTCACGAATACGTTCATAAGCAAAAGCTATAATTTATAATTGTCACTCCCAAAAATGTACCCCTAAATGCGTCACTGATCAAAGTACATAACTTTATAGATTATTATTATAATATTGTAAACTTTTTTAATAACTCACTAAATCATATTTTAAATATTGAAATATACAATTTACTGTCGAAATCGCACAATTCACTCCCACACCTTAGGATGACGTAGCACAGACATTTGTTGTCTCCTTCTTACAAGTGCATAACATAACATAGGGTGGCCCAAATTTTTGTGATTGGAGGAGCACTTTACACTTTCATAAAAACACTGGTTGTCACAAAAAAAAATTCACGACGTATTCCTACTTTTTATAGTATAAAGTTTATACTATAAAGTATTTAAACTATAAATATAACAATAAAATGTAAAATTTATACGATAATACTACGATTTTGTTATATTATTGTGACTTAAATTTTTAATTAATAAAAAAAAAATTAATTTAACTGTGGACTGCCACAAGAAAAAGTTTCGAGGGCCGTGGGTGGTCACACCCTGACATAGCAAATGCTCAGCAGATCACGTTTAGCTTCTAGAATCGACTTATTATGAAAGTCGATAGTAAAAACATTATCTGTTTATTAGATTATTATTTTTTTTAGCATTATTTTTAGTTTTTACATCAAAACCAACGTTATCGATGCACATGAACTGTTACATTCTTATATTCTACAAATATGATTAAAATGAGATAAATGAGTCGCCCAGGTCGCCCATAGCTTTCGCCGGCCCTGATAATAATATTAAGTCTATTCGAACTAATCAAAACATTCAAAACTGAATAATATTGTCCACATGTAGAGATTCACGAATCACGATGTGGTGATTGTAAATAATATATATTGAATTCATTGTTATTATGTCTTGTGGCCGTAACGAAATTGTAAAAAATAATACTAATCGTTTTCATACCTAGTGACAATACTATTGCATAGAAATTATGCGCTCCGTGGCATAGAATTCTGCCCCACTTCTGTGCGGTGGTTAGTGTTTGAAGTATGAAATATTTCATAAAATGTGAAACGTTGCAATTTTTTTTAATACACATATGATGTTTATTTTATTATTTATTTATCATAAAAAATTAATAAACACGAAATTTCTATTTAGCACATTTTCGCTGTTAAATTAAACACAATCTGGGTAATAATCAAACAATTGATCAGTCAATAGGAGATCAAATATCCAAAGAAGCTCATTAATGGAGAGATATTTTAACACGATTAATTGAAATAATGTTATTTTTAACAGCTGATAATACAGCTCTCTGTGGTAATGAAAGGAAATCAACTTCTAAAAGAATGAATGAAGTCAATTTTATCCAATCAGTACGACTAATGGCGAAATTTGATCCAATGTTACATAATTGACTTTACACTGAAAAGACACTAATTAAATATCTGAGTTGGACTAATTGAGTTACTATCAACAAACTTAATTACTTTATTTTGTGAGGAAATCAGATCCACTTCATGTTTTTCCATAATAGTTGATTCGACACAAGACATCACGAAGATTGATCAAGTTAGCATTATTATTCGATATGTAGTAGTTGATTACAGAGAACAAACGTTATATTGTAAAGAGTCTTTTCTAGAATTAATTCAATTAAACGTAGGTAGGTACAACATTTCAGATAGAGAGCTTGTGGAATTATGTGAAATTAACTGTTTGTAACTTTTGTCATTTCCTATCTGATTGACGATTTTTGCTTTAAATTTGGTCATAGATGTTTATAATGTGACTTCAACAGTTGACGAGTTCTAAGTAATTAGCATTATATGAAACTTTTGGAGAATTTTATTATACTTTATAGACTCAATGATATTTTCAAATGTAATTTTTTTGGCAAAAATGAATTTAACCTACTGTAGTAGATACTAATACTAAAATTAATTACTACAACCACAATCATATCATAAAATAAACCTAGGTACTTAGTACCTATTATTATAGGCTGACAGACCTTGAGAGCTCGGAATCGTTTTTTCGTAATTATGCAATTCGATTATATAATTTAATTAAAGTGTATTACCATCCATTACAATGACCATCTTGTAACTCACTGTGCAGCAGAGTGAAATCCACTTACTACTTTTTTTGCTATATTACAAAAATACATGCATATTTTACTTGCAATGACTTTCTTCTTCTGGTGATAGTGAAAAATTCTGAAAGTATTAGTTGACTGACTCTATGGATCAAACAGTAAACTTTTGCGTGTTATTTTAGTGTTTATATGAAACACTAATTAAAACTGACAGTTGTCGGCGATGTAAATAATTGTTCGGGATGCCATGTATTGTAGGACATACTAACACATAATATAAAATATTGCATGGACGGCCAACCCTCGTCAGAGAACCTAACTATAAGGATGCCAACAAACTCACAAAGGGAATAGAATATATTATACAATAACTATATATATGCATTATAGTATTTACATTGTCAGCGGCGGCGTGAACTTATTATTTCAATGACGCAATAAAAAATTTTCAATACCCATCCACCCATGTTTTATATCAACAACAAAATATTTAAAAAAGATAAGATACTAAATAATAATTTAATCGATGATGTTAAAATAAGTTCCTAACTTTACTCAAGACTTAACTATAAACGTCAATTTTTAACACCCACACATCCACTCACCAATATTTTCGTGACGCAGCTGCGTCAAGTACGGCCGGTTCACGCCACCACTGTACATTGTCAATGCACAAGGTTATTAAAAACATCAATCAAAAACGTTCAAGGGTGAGTCACTGGTGGTTATAATGTACTAAAACCAACCCTCATCAGTACGCGCAAATGGAAGTGTGCATGCATAATCACAAAGGGGATATAATATCTTATACAATACCCATATATATATATATATATATATATATGCAATATAGTATGTACATTTTCAATGCATGAGGTTATTCAAAAACATCAGTCCAAAACATTCAAGGGTGAGTCACCGGTGGTTATACTATACATGAACCAACCCTCGTCAGTGCACACAAAGGGAAGTGTGCCTACATATTCACAAAAGGGATGGAATGTCTTTTGAAATACCCATATATATATATATGAATTATAGTATGTACATAGTACAATGTTTGCTTTTCCATACATGGCATTAAATACTATAGATACTATATATACATATATGTTTTTGGTGTCCCCTAATTGTGGAAATCGACTAAGCAAACAGTAGTTGACCGTCAACACTCCAGGGTGTTCAATAATATCTGTCGAAAACCTTCAGCGATGATTCACCGGTGGTTATAATATAGTTAGGCCAACCCTCGTCAATGTACACAAATGGGAGGGTGCCTACATATTAACAAAGGGGTAGAATTTCTTATACAACACCCATACATATATATGTTGTTTAAAGTTTGCTTTTCCCGACACAGCTAAGGATAAATTAATATATATATATGTTTTGGTTCCCTTAGCCCATGTACGTGTAAGGTTGCCATGAATGCATCAAGCAAATCCGGGACAGAGCAAAAAAAAATATATTTATTATTATGTCTAATGTATTAAAAAAAACGAGTGTTCACACTAATTGTATGCACCCATTTTACCATGCAAAATAATTATATCAACAAATTATAATTATTGTTTAATAAATTCAAAATTATAAACTGAAAAGGAACTTTTTTATAATTCTCAAAAATATAATATACCGTCAAATGGGGTAACATTAGCCCTTAAAGACAACTTTGGCCCATAAGTAGGAAAAAGTTTAATTATGAGATAACAGGTGAACTAGGTATTGTATTATTGATATAACATTAGAATTCTGACCTACATTGAATGACACGACGTTAAAATAATTATAATCATGATTAATTCAATTTTCGCGACATACTTTCTTTTTATTTTGTTTAATTCACTAATTATTACATGTAGAAAACTGAAAAACCGTTATTATATCAAAAGATGCACAGTTGAGAGTTAAACAAATATACGCAAATGAACGATTTTTTAAAAAAGGGCACATAGTTTCATTTTCAGCCTGCTATTTAGGAGAAATTGTAATTATATCTTTGAATATATATATACATCATTGTCCACGTCATCTACGTTTGATACCTATATTTTTAATATATAAATTGATGTATGAGTAATATAAATTAGTTCTCAAATGTATTATTAGAATCTGCATGATTTATAGGTACTTAAAATAATCGTTGAAACACGATTGATACCGGTATAAAAAATATAAAAATATTTTATTGATTGTAATGAGTTACGGCTCGGATATTGTTGCATTTGCATGTTTTTTTTGAATCATTAAATTTATTGCTAAGTGAGCCAGAAATTCACGAAAGAAGACACTACAAAAAGCGTATCAAAAGTTTATAGTGCATATTTTTACATATTTAGTGATTTTTAGATTTTAGAACATATTTCTTAGTTTTACAATTTTTTAGAGCATATTTTATAATTTATGAAGATCCAGTATGAAAATTCGTAAATAAAATATTAATACATTCATATTAAGAAAACTTACTGGATATTCTTGTAAATAAAATAAAATACGTATTTTTTGGTTTCAGTGTAATGTTACATTATGCAATAAGCCATTATTTTTCGTTAATGCAATATTTGTTTAATTTGTAGTCGGTGTTTTCCATACAACTCATATATAACAATTCATATCTACACGCCGCCGATAAAATGCACACACAAACAGTGTTATTTTAAAATATATTATATATTATTATTATATATTATATATAATATAATGTGTTACCGATAAGGTTTTGAGTATCCGAGACATATCTATATATTATCTGCTCGTAATAATAATAATAATAATAATAATAATAATAATTTGGGCGGCCATGTCTAGCCACCGCGCGTCGACAGCTGCCGTACCGCGAACCCCTCCCCCACCGTTAAAAATTAACTATTTTTAGCCCTTTTTACACTTTAAAATGAGAATTTCGAAAAATCCTTTCTTAGTGCGCCTATACATAATAATCTTCTCTATATATATATATATATATATATATATATATATCTATATATAAGAGAAAGTGTCCCCCTGAGAAATCAACGCAGAGCCAAAACCACTGGATGGATCTGGCTTAAATTTTCAGGATAGATTAATATTATAATTTCACCGTGCACTAAGAAAGGATTTTTGTAAATTCAACCTCTAAAAGGCAAATTAAGGGGTGGTAAGAATTCAACAGTTGCTATATATAATATAATGTGTTACCGATAAGGTTTTGAGTATCCGAGACATATCTATATATTATCTGCTCGTAATAATAATAATAATAATAATAATAATAATAATTTGGGCGGCCATGTCTAGCCACCGCGCGTCGACAGCTGCCGTACCGCGAACCCCTCCCCCACCGTTAAAAATTAACTATTTTTAGCCCTTTTTACACTTTAAAATGAGAATTTCGAAAAATCCTTTCTTAGTGCGCCTATACATAATAATCTTCTCTATATATATATATATATATATATATATATATCTATATATAAGAGAAAGTGTCCCCCTGAGAAATCAACGCAGAGCCAAAACCACTGGATGGATCTGGCTTAAATTTTCAGGATAGATTAATATTATAATTTCACCGTGCACTAAGAAAGGATTTTTGTAAATTCAACCTCTAAAAGGCAAATTAAGGGGTGGTAAGAATTCAACAGTTGCGCCATCTATCAAGCAATAACTAATCTTTTGTTTATAAATGGTTGCTATGTTATTATTATTATCATTATTATTATTACCTGTCAACCTAAACGAACTGTTTAATTATTTTTTGATTGCTATGTAATAAGTACATATCCTGAAAATTTCAAATAAATCCGTACGGTAGTTTTGGCTGTACGTTGATTATTGGTAAAGTATACTTTCTCTTATATAGAGAAAAGAAGATATAGATTCATTAATATAAAAAATAAATATATATATTATATATATATGTATATATATATTGCTATTTTTTCCGATAATTCTGCTTTGTTTATTATATTACTACTAAATTGTATTTAAATAATATACTGAATGCAAATTACATACATTTTCATCAAATTAATAAAAAAGAAAGCTATATATTTATTTTTTATATTAATGAATCTATATCTTCTTTTCTCTATATAAGAGAAAGTATACTTTACCAATAATCAACGTACAGCCAAAACTACCGTACGGATTTATTTGAAATTTTCAGGATATGTACTTATTACATAGCAATCAAAAAATAATTAAACAGTTCGTTTAGGTTGACAGGTAATAATAATAATGATAATAATAATAACATAGCAACCATTTATAAACAAAAGATTAGTTATTGCTTGATAGATGGCGCAACTGTTGAATTCTTACCACCCCTTAATTTGCCTTTTAGAGGTTGAATTTACAAAAATCCTTTCTTAGTGCACGGTGAAATTATAATATTAATCTATCCTGAAAATTTAAGCCAGATCCATCCAGTGGTTTTGGCTCTGCGTTGATTTCTCAGGGGGACACTTTCTCTTATATCTTATATATATATATATATATATATATATTATATAATAAAATTCAACTGCATAATACACTAACAAATTGTATCATGTAAATTTCCAAATGATTTAAATGTCATAGGATTATTATTATATTTTAATTTTAAAAGAAGTTATGAGTATTTTCAAACTGTAAATTGTTCGTACATATTAAAATACTCATAACGCCTCAAAAACCTATGACATTTCACAGTTACTAATCTAACCTTTAAATTTTATAATTTTAATAATTCACTCTAATTTTTAAACTAACGTAGCAACATGTGTTCTGCAGTGCGTACAACATGGTATGTTACGCATTTGTAAGACCCGTAGCGGAGACAACACATCCTCTTGATAATAATATATATATTTTTAACTATTACCATTAAAGATGTATGCGGTCGTCTAGTAATTTTCAAAATTATTATTTGGTGCTTTCCAAAATTATAGCGAGGACCGCTAATCTATATTCATTAAAAACAGTCACTTATATACTAACAGATAGAATATGGTACTCTTAGGTTACTTTTTGTTTTTTCCTGCAGCTTCTAGAAGGATGCGGCGTCTAGTGTCAACCTACTTGTCCAGAATATGTCTATGATAGACACTGTGCTGTTCCACTGTTTGACGCAGCAGAGAAACGTACCTCAACATTATGCGTGCCCAGGGGGTGGCAGAGTAGGCAAATTGTAAAATTTTACTTTTTACATCTAGTGTTCGCAAATTTCATGAAATTTGAAATTGTGAAATATTTCATGAAACATTTCCAATGTGGAAATATTTCAGTAAGTATTTTAATACATTTTTTCAAATAATTTTTATATTTACATATATTTCTCATAAATTACCTTCAATAGTTTTATAGTTTTTTGTTTTTGTTTTTGTTTTTTTTTTTTGTTCACTTATGTTTTTCTTTCTAGTACCTAACTGTTGATCTACAATAATTTAAGCATTGGAAGCGAAATAAATATAAAATGTACCTAACCTTTGGTATTATACATTTAAAATGGTATTAAAACTTTTTATACAGGCAAAAAACTACAAAAATGTTTAAATGATATAAAATATATACAATATAAATATACCTTTACATACTATAGAAATATCACTAATATGTCAACCTCAACTCTCGTATTCAATTAAAATCAATGATTTTACCTAGTACTCTTTTTCTATATAATTAATAAAATATAAATAATAAAATAAACATCATATGTGTATTAAAAAAAATTGCAACGTTTCACATTTTATGAAATATTTCATACTTCAAACACTAACCACCGCACAGAAGTGGGGCAGAATTCTATGCCACGGAGCGCATAATTTCTATGCAATAGTATTGTCACTAGGTATGAAAACGATTAGTATTATTTTTTACAATTTCGTTACGGCCACAAGACATAATAACAATGAATTCAATATATATTATTTACAATCACCACATCGTGATTCGTGAATCTCTACATGTGGACAATATTATTCAGTTTTGAATGTTTTGATTAGTTCGAATAGACTTAATATTATTATCAGGGCCGGCGAAAGCTATGGGCGACCTGGGCGACTCATTTATCTCATTTTAATCATATTTGTAGAATATAAGAATGTAACAGTTCATGTGCATCGATAACGTTGGTTTTGATGTAAAAACTAAAAATAATGCTAAAAAAAATAATAATCTAATAAACAGATAATGTTTTTACTATCGACTTTCATAATAAGTCGATTCTAGAAGCTAAACGTGATCTGCTGAGCATTTGCTATGTCAGGGTGTGACCACCCACGGCCCTCGAAACTTTTTCTTGTGGCAGTCCACAGTTAAATTAATTTTTTTTTTATTAATTAAAAATTTAAGTCACAATAATATAACAAAATCGTAGTATTATCGTATAAATTTTACATTTTATTGTTATATTTATAGTTTAAATACTTTATAGTATAAACTTTATACTATAAAAAGTAGGAATACGTCGTGAATTTTTTTTTGTGACAACCAGTGTTTTTATGAAAGTGTAAAGTGCTCCTCCAATCACAAAAATTTGGGCCACCCTATGTTATGTTATGCACTTGTAAGAAGGAGACAACAAATGTCTGTGCTACGTCATCCTAAGGTGTGGGAGTGAATTGTGCGATTTCGACAGTAAATTGTATATTTCAATATTTAAAATATGATTTAGTGAGTTATTAAAAAAGTTTACAATATTATAATAATAATCTATAAAGTTATGTACTTTGATCAGTGACGCATTTAGGGGTACATTTTTGGGAGTGACAATTATAAATTATAGCTTTTGCTTATGAACGTATTCGTGACTTTTTTAATTTTTAATTTTTAAACCTTTTTTAAAGAACTTTTATTAGTTTGGTATTTTTTTTTTAAATATTACGTTTAAATACTCATTGGGTCTCTCGTGACTTATAAGTTATTTTTAATTTCTTCCTTGATTTCATTTTTAAATGAATATTAATGTTTTCAACCACTTTAAAAGTACATATTAAACTAACACTAATATTATTCTCATTGATAGGTAATCATTTTTTATAATTTTATTGATCATAATATAATATTAAATATTATAATCATCCTTAACATACACAGCCAACCTTAAATTAATACACTTTTATACTTATAAGCAATAATTATGGATAATATTCTAAAAAGAGAAAATTATTTGAAATGTGACTATTGTAGCATTGTAAATAATGAAATGTTAATGGCTGCTAATGCGTTGCAAAGTTTGGAAATGTTAGGTTTTATTATTGACAAGTTTTTATATGATTCAATTTGAAATTAACAAAAAATTAAAAAATTATTCCTTATGAGCCGTGGTGCCCCTTGAGGCACCGCGGTGCTCAATTTGGAAACCGATGGTACCCACTGTAGTTTAGTGACTGTAACTGATATATTAGTCTATATCTCGTACTATAATAATTATATAAATATAACAAGTGGATGTTGCTCTGCTGTACTGTAGGTTACAAGTGAATCACTGCTATGGATGTTGTTAAATTTGAATTCAATGATATAAAATTCGTCTTAAATGAGGAACTTTTATTAGTTTGGTATTTTTTTTTAAATATTACGTTTAAATACTCATTGGGTCTCTCGTGACTTATAAGTTATTTTTAATTTCTTCCTTGATTTCATTTTTAAAACATTTTTCTTAATATGATTTATTGTTGTGTGGGTTGGGTTCTCACATTATTTCCGCCCCAGGCCTACAGAAGCGTAGCGACGCCACTAACTTCATTGCTTTTTCCTTGAAGATATAATATCGCCATCCTCATCGGTTCAGAATTTCTTTAGTACACAAGAAAATGGGCTGTATGTACCTACCTATAGTATGTTTCAGCGCACTATTGGTTTTCTCTCTCTCTGGCCCACGCGCAACATAGACAAAACGCATTTACGCAGCATAATTTTTTTATGATTTTAAGTAGGTAATCTAAGGGTATAAACACCTATAACAAAAAAGATAAAGAATAATATTTTTGAGGGAATGACATATCAATTTGTCTAAATATGGTCTCAAAACAATTTAAACATCATTTAAATTTACAAAATTATTTTGTTTATTTTGAAAGTCAAATACAAAGTTAAATAACAATAAAATTTAAAATCGATATGTCATTCTCTCAAAAATAATATTATCTATCTTTTTTGTAATGGGTGATTTTACTCTATGATTACTAAAAAACATAGAAAAAATGATTCTGCGTAACTGCGTTTTGTCTATGTTGGGCGTCGGCCAGAGAGAGAAAACAAATAGTGCGCTGACATCCTCTTAAGAAGAACATTAATTTAAAATATATTTAAACATCTTACAATAATTTTGAATTAATTTAAATTAACAAGAAAAAACTTATCTATAGGTTGTATTAAAAGAAAAGTAGAAGTAGTATGATAAATTAAATATTATTAAACACTATACTCCGTGCCAGGTTAGGAGAGAAGTAACCCGTTTCGTGCATATAGACTGACGGAATTCGCCCACTTAGTGTCTTTCAGTGTATGTCAAATACATGGCGATGCACAGAATTTAAAGCTTATTGGTCAGGACACGGTTTATTTCTCTCGTGGCACGGAGTATAATCATACTATTGAATTAATATATACCAATAATGAATTTTATTCCATACACGACAAAACGGAACTTATATGTACCAATAATATACTATAATTTTTGTAATTTCAAAGGTTCACAAACAAATTATACTACATTAATCTATTAAGTTGTAATATTTAATTTTAGTTATTGAAAATGTGTTAAATTAAAAATCAGTAAATTACTTAATTGCTGATTTGAGACTTTAAAACATGAATAAAGGAATCTATTTAAACCTTATATTCTATTAAATAGAATTTGTAAAAAAACTGTGTTAACTTAATCTTATTGAGGCTTACCAATATACACTGATACCATTGATACTTCCGTTTCATCATACACAAGTGACACTAAAGGATATAATTTAGTTTTAGGTACATTTTCAAAAGCTATACCTAAAAATACATCGTCTTTTTCAAAGTGCAAAGTACCATTATCAGAATTTAGTACTAGTTTTAATGTTTCACCAAATTGATACTTAGGAGCGTTGTTTAATAATGGGTAGTTTCCACGTGGTATAGCTTTGTGTAACAAAACGTGGTAGTTCAGAAATTGGTTCCTGTCTTTTGAAGTGGATTCAAACATTATCCCCAGAAGTAAAAAATGTAACACTATATTCAGATTCATGTGGTGGCCAGAATAGGAACCATAATATTATGGCTTTAATGATTTATATTATTCAAACAACAAACATAGATCAAATAGAGCATAAATTTATGGAGAGTGGCCACTCTATGATGGAGGTTGATTCTATGCACAGCGCAATAGAAAATGCTAAAAGAAATGTTCCAATTTACACAGTTCAAGATTGGTTAACTATTTTCCAAGTTGCAAGATCAACACGAAATAAAAATAAATCTAAGCCCCCATATGAAGTAAAAGAAATGCAATTCAAGGATTTTATAAACTTACAACAACTCTCTTCTTTATTGATAAAAAATAAAAAAAAAGACACAGAAGGGAATATTATGAACTGGTTGAGAGTTAAAAGTTTTGAATATAAAAAAGATAATCCTTACATTGTTGGATATAAGTATGATTATTTTAGTGAATATCAATACATTAATGTGGGGAAAAAAAATGTTAGGAATAGAATTGCATCAACTAATTTTAGTAATTTAGAGCTTAACTGCTTATATTCAAAACCGATGCCAATAAGCCATGAAAAGAAAAAGGATTTGCTTAAACTATGTAACAAAAATGTGATACCAGATAAGTTTCACAATTTTTTTTAAAATTTACCAAGTATTCCTCTTAAAAAAGATAAAGTTCCAGAACCAGGAGAATCAGATTCAGAGGTATAATATGAAGACTGATTTTTATTTTTATGTTTTATAATATAAGTTGCAATTTGTTATTTTCTTTTTGTAATATTTATGATAATAATAAAAATAAAAAAAAATCCTATTAATAATTAAATTTGTTTTATTTTTCATGATAAACATATCAATGTTGATGTTAATAATAACAAAAAATCATTTTTAAATAAACATATTGATAATTGACATAAGTACAATCTAGTAATGATAAGCTGGATATGTCTATTATGAAAAAACAATTAATATTAAACCAATATCGATTTTTTCCTGCTAAAACAAATAATAATCATCTTTTTTCTATTCAGTAAAACTCACTAATGGTTACATTATTTACATACAATACTTTATCGATAATAAAAACTATGTTTCATTAAACATTTTGGCAAAAAAACTTATATATTTTAATGTAGTAATACAAGCAGATTTCATTTAAAAAAAAATTATGTCAATATCTTAAAAATTAAAGATGTTGTAGGGTTGAGACCAAAAATTAACTTTTAGAAAAAATTGAAAGTCATTTTCTGAACAATTACGATTTTGCCGTTACTGAGTTTTGGCAAGAAGCCGACGATCTGTTGTCTGTGAGACTGGACGGCGGATGCATGTGAAACCGGTATGTCTGACGGCAATGAGAGAGGAAGAATCTAATTGATTCCATGAATGATAAAAGGCGCGCAACTTATCTTTATGGGTGTGGAGTTGTGACAAGAGTTTTGACTTCAGTAACTCTTCGGACAACGTACGGTGGCACATCAATATCCATGGCTTTGCTCTGCTATCGTTAATTGCTCGACACCAATTTTTACAGACCAACATGCAGCTAAACAAATCTGAGAGTCTCAAGTTTGAAAATATCATGTCCAACACTAAGTTGGGTAAGTATTGTGGTGCTTCACAAACGTCCATCATAAATGTTTTCAATATTAATGTCAATCACGTAATAATGATGGCTGCATTTTTCTCCAAATCGACCATTTTAGTTATCATCAATATTAACTGTGCCTATTGTCAATCTTAATATATATAAATCTCGTGTCACAATGTTTGTCCTCAATGGACTCCTAAACCACTTAACCGATTTTGATGACATTTTTTACACCACGTGTAATTTGGTCCAACTTAAAAGATAGGATAGTTTTTATTTCAAATTTTTTAATACATTAAATATTTTAATTAACTTTTTAATAAATTTGTATGATTGCATATATATATAAAAGAGAATTTGAAAAAATGTTAGACCATTTATAACTTAAGAACAGCTGGACCGATTCGGCCGAAAATTGGTGGGGAGGTAGCTTAGAACCAGGAGAAGGACATGGGCTAATTGAAAAAGGATAAATTCTAGCCCGGGACAGTGCTACAACAGAGATGATGAGATTTACGATGGAAGTTGTTGTTTATAAATGGTTGCTATTGGTTAAAGGAGAAATAATTAGTAGAAATTAGTATTTGTTTGTTATTGGTTGCCATTAGTTATTAACCATTGTTATTACACGAACATTCATTTATAGATTAATACATTTCCTAAAAAAAAGTAGGGGTCATTGAATGATTTAGATTTGAAATAGGTAGGCCCAATACCCAGGGGATGTGCTCAACAGGGATTTTAAGATTTACGATGGACACTTAAGTTTTTAAATCGTGATATTGGTTGTAGGAGAAATAATTAGTAGAAATTAGTATTTACTATTTTATTGGTTACCAAAAGTTAATTGGGGAGATATAGCCACTCGTCAGTTTGTTTGTTTGTTTGTTTTTTTGAATACCAGGGTGGCTGAGTTGCATATACTGCAGCGAGTTACACACAAAAGGAGTTGAACAGTCCCAATTTTTTAAGAGTTGTCATATTTGACGGGTAATGAAGTGCGCGGGATCAGCTATATATTATAAAAACGATTTAAATATTATTGAGTTTATCATAATTACTTCGGAAACAAAAAAAATAAATTAATAATAAAAAATAGAAAAAAGGAGTGGTCCTTGAATAGTTTAGATTCACAATTGGACCCGGTAGGCCCAACCTGAGTATATGCTCAAACAGGGATTTTGAGTTTTACGATGGGCACTTTTGTTTTTAAACCGTTACAAATTGGTTATAAGATAAATAATTAGTAGAAATTAGTATTTATTATTTTTTTGGTTGCCATATGTTAATCGGGCAGATCAAATACAAGCATGCATCAAATCGACGTAGTCGGATTGCCTACCAGGGTGGCTGAGTTTCACTTACTGCAGCGAGTTACACACAAAAGGACTTGAATAATCACAATTATTTTAAGAGTTGTCATATTTTATGAGCAGCAAAGTGCACGGGATCAGCTAGTAGTTATATAAATATTATCGTGCAGTCGTTGCCAGATAAATTGAGACGGCGGCGGCGGCGGCGCTTTTCAGTAAGTGTAGCCTAAACTAGTCGCCGGCAGTGAGGTGCGAAGGTCAAACAGTTGGCTACGACGCGCGCAGTCACCAGTTCGAACCCGGCTCATTACAAAAAATTTTCTGCAAAATTGTCTGTAGTCTCTCTCCCATGCCGTAGTTCTGGTTGCCCTACACTGTTAAAAACAACTAACTTACCCGGTGTGTTTCAACGGCGCACTTCAGTTACATCAACAATTTGTAGAGAAAAGAATAGAGTACTTAAAAAAAATACTTGAGCTTCGTAGACAAGGTAGACAAATAGTGTATACTGACGAAACTTATGTATTATCATCACATGTTGTTAATAAATCATGGAGTTCCGTCGATGATGACAATACAGTGAAACACAGTTTGAGTATAGGAAAGCGTTTAATAATTGTGCATGCTGGAGGAGAAGAAGGTTTTGTTCCTAATGCCTTACTAATGCTAGGAGCCAGTGACCCGGAACAATAGTAATAGGTGATAGGAGCCAGTGACCCGAAACAACAGTATTAATGTATAACTAATAATTATGAGGGGTACGTCCGAAGGACATGACATGCAAAACAACCATTATAGGAAGTGAAGGGCAGACGGTAAAACACGATATGTGCAAATACAAAGAAGACAAGAACTATTCTATTTAGACAGCCGAAATATAATAATATATATATATATATATATTATTATGTGTATAAGAATATTTGCGCAAATATCTAATCTGCGAGTACCGAATTACAAGGACAACGCTGACAGGAAAGAGTAGGCGTAAGCATTCCGAGAATAGACAAGCATCCGGCACGCGCGAGAACCGGGATGCGCGTTATCAGTGGCTGGGGGAGACCAACGGGATATATAAGGGACCCCGAAACAGCCTGTTTTTAGACGTGATCTGACCAAGCTACTCTGAGCACCTTCTCGTCACTCTACTTTACGATTAAACTGGACTTAGAAATATTTCCACTAATCATCAGTTGTATTTAGAATATTTTTGTTACATTTAATATTTTACGAATAAACGTTCAGTGTTTGAATAAATAAATAACATTTAGTATCAATACAATCTGTCTACGATTATTTTACACTGGAGTCAAGTCTTTGACCATTTCATCTGGTAACCTCGTGAGTTGGCTACTACATTGTGGCACAGTCGAGTTCAAGTAACAGAGAACTGGCTGGGGCTTACTACACTAACATGGAAAGCTCAAAGCTCTAGTGGTGATATGAATAAAGATAATTATTATAAATGGGTCACAGAAAAATTATTACCAAATTTAAGTAAAAATTCTGTTGTGGTATTGGATAATGCAACTTATCATTGTCATCAATCTAACCGTGCTCCAAACTCAAATAGCTTAAAAAAAGAAATGATAAATTGGTTGACTGAAAATAATATAAGTTTTAATTCCACTACCTATGTATAAACCACAACTTTACGATATAATACGTAAACATAAAAAAGTGTTGATTAAATATTCTTTGGATGATATATTAAGCAAAGAAGGCCATGATATTATTAGACTACCGCCTTATCATCCGGATTTGAATCCCATTGAAATGATTTGGTCACAAGTAAAACAGTACATTGCATAACAAAATTATAATGGTAGGATCAAAAAAATTGCCGAACTGTGTAAACAAAAAATGGAATCTATGGGTGCTTCTGAGTGGGGAGCAGTTTGTGCAAACGTGAAAAAATTAGAAGCAGAAATGTGGAAAAATAAAAGTTATATGGACATCGAAATCGATAAATTAATAGTAACATACGGAGAAGATACAGATACAACTGAAGACAGCGATACAAGTACTGAAGATGAAGACGATGATTTAGGTGTAGTACCACTTCAGCCATAACAAACTATTGTTATGTGTATTAAAATTGTTATTTATAATATTATAATGTATATAAATGTTGTTATTATTTTATTAAATTATTAATTAATATTATTTAATATTATTATTATTATTATATTATTTATATTATTTTACAATTTATACTTTTTGTTCTTAAATAAAAGCTTATTATTAGAATATTTGATTTGAATTAATACCATAAAGTAATTTTTGTGACAATTGTTGGCTTATTGATGTATTTTCGGTAATAATATTCAAATACGGAGAACCCCTGTTTGTCTGTTATCGCGCCGCCGCCGACGCCTCAATTTATCTGGCAACGACTGTACTGTACTACTGTCGTAGCGTCGTATGGTGGGATTGGTAAGAGAGAAAGGTTGTTTGTCTATCGTTTCCTCTTGTTCCAGCAGATGTCTTATCATACATTTTTTTGGCGGGGGCGCACAAAAGATTTGACCGGCCGGCGTCCGTGAGCGCGTCGGTCTGGTGTTCGCGTCTTTTGCTATATTATACGACGAAGTTTGCCGGTGTCGCGACTGGTTATTAGCGGTTCGTCGTTTAGTCAGTCGTCACTGTCCAGGCGCCGTTGAGGCGAACAACCAGAGCGCGCCACAATTATATACAATAATTAAATATTTGTGTTAAGCCTTAAGAGGACGTCGCACCCGCATGTGTTGTCTCCGTCTTACACACGTACGACATACCAAATTTCCGTTCGCTAATTTCAATGGGGTGCTGTCAGTTTTGATATTAGAGTAAATTGACCTATTATCAAATTTTTAAGTAATAATATTATCTGTGTTTTCTCGTTGGTCTTTTACGATATTTCAATTTTTAAGAGAGATATGGGTATGTAAAGTATTAATATTTTAAAATGCTCATAACTCACGTAAAAATTAAAATATCGTAAAAAACCAACGACAGAACACATAAAATGTTGTTACCTAAAAGTTTGATAATAGGTCAATTCACTCTAATATAAAAACTGACAATACACTATTGAAACTAGCGAACGAAAATTTGCCACGTCGTACGTGTGTAAGACGGAAACAACACATGCGGGTGTTACGTCCTCTTAAGACCCCACCTGTAACTTCAAAATAATTTCATGTCCGTTCCCGTACGATGATTACGTGCCCAATACGTCGAGTCGAAATAATGGACGGTTTTGAACACGGTCTTATATACGGGTCAGGCTACTAATAAATGATCGCGGTTTGCTTAATGATGAACATTGGTAATCAAAAAGATCTAGAACATATACCAGATTATTTTTACATAATCTTATTTATAATAAATAGACTATTAGTATACTACAAAAAAAAAAAATAATAAAATAGTAAATACTAAATACTTTTCTATGATATAGTCTGTGTACTGTGGTCTGTGGTTTAATGTTTTATATTTGTGTAATAAATTATAGCAAAAGACAATAATACCAAGGTCTTTAGCCTTATATATATTACAAATTACAATGCAGAAGAAAAAATGTATTGTAAAGTGTAATACACCAACACCATCTGAAAACCTATTTACAATTCCAACAAAAGATGATGTTATTAATTTGTGGAAGGTAGCCTGCGGCGAACATGTAAAACTAACCAAAGGAATGTACATATGTGCCAATAATTTCTTAACGGATGATATTATTAGAAAAAGATTGTTAACTTCAGGAGAAATTGTTGTTGGATTTGTAAGTATTTCATACCTAGTCAATATAAATTTAGTTTCATAAGAATCCAACAAATTAGATAGGGGTGTTCTAAAAGTTTATAATGAATCTGTATACTAAAAGCTCAGTCAAACAGAGAGCGGGCTGCCATGGTATACGGGTACGTGGACCGCGGAAGGCAAGCGGTCTTTGTATTATTGTATTATTTTACAGTGCACTCGCGGGCGGGTGCGTTACTATTGCGTATGATACGATTGCGTATGGACCTTTTTCATTATTACGATTGCGTACATTCTACCTACCAATACTTAGTGCAACGTTGCCGTTGTTCAAAATCGTGAAAATTTGTAATACAACTTATTTTAGGAAAGGCCATTAGGTACTTTTTGGTAATCTATAAAATACTATGAGATAAGATTAAATATCGATTATTATATAGGATTTCCTGGCGCGTGTTACAATTTAGCATCGTTGTATTAGTATACGACCAACTTGTCATTCGATAAGTCACTGGATTTAGTTTTAGTATTAGTAATAGACAATAGTGCGGTAACTATGGAGAGTTCTTTAAAAATTATAATGTCAGAACGTGGCAAAGAGTTAGCTGTGGTTTCTTCACATAAATATCGTTTTATAAGAAAACGTAAAGACGAATTGTTAAAATGGATATGTTATAACAAAAGTTGTTATACCAGTATTTTAACTGATGTCAAAAAAACTCATGTTATTGCGGTAATCGGTGAGCACAAACATGAAGCAATAACACCTCAAAATATTGACCGCCAAGTTCTCAGAGAAAATTGCAAACGAAAAGCCAGTGATTCAATTTCAACTCGACCAAGCAAAATTATACGAAAAGAATTACTGACAAATTTAAGTACAGATATTGTACATAAGGATATTTCTTCTGTCCGAAAAGCCATGTATATGGCAAGACGGAAAAACTTTCCTATATATCCAAAATCTTTTGATGAAGCCATAGATAAAATTTGGGAAATGCAAAACGATGATATTTTTAAATTTAATAATAAAAAATTTATCCACATTCCGATGAATAAATCGTTTATATGTATCACGATTGAAGATAATTTAAATTTTATGAGCTCTTGCACAGAATATTTTTCAGATGGCACATTTCAATTCGCACCTAATTCTTTTATGCAAATGTATACAGTCCATTGTTTTAAAAATGGCTTTTATTTACCAATTATTTTTATTTTTTTGAAAGATAAATTTAAGCAAACATATATCGAAATGTGGAAATTTATTAAAGAACTATATTTGAAACACACATCTAAAACACTTAATCTATGCAAATTACACATCGACTTTGAATTAGGAGCACACGAAGCAGTGAAAGAAGTTTTTCCGAATGTACAACTTATTGGATGTCGTTTCCATTTAAGTCAATCTTGGTGGCGCTATGTAAGTATTTAATAAATAACTAACTCACATCGGTTAAATAAAATACTTTCATGGTAACAATTTTTATATAGATAAATGCAAATAAAAAATTGAGGACAGCATACTCGGATGATAAGAGTTTATTAGGAAAATGGTTAAAAATGTTTTTTGGTCTACCATTTCTGCCTTATCAAATAGTCGAAGACGGTTTTGTTGAACTAGTAGGGGATTGTCCAGATGAAGATGGGCTAGAATTTTCAGACTATGTATTAAATAATTATATACAACCAAATTGTATATTTCCAACTAATATATGGGCTGAAGAACCTTCAATAAATAAAAGGTATCATATTTTTATAAATTATATTAAACATAAAGTGTCATAGAATATTTAGATTATTATTAATTCCGTAATTGTTACGTCATTTTAATGTCAGAACAACAAATGGTCCAGAGAGTTTCCACAGAACTTTTAACGCTCAATTTTATAATGCACATCCACCAATATACTTTGTGCTTGAGGCATTGAGAGAAATGTAGGCTGAAACCAATATAAAAATATCCACTATACAAAAAAATATATCCAAACCTATTCCATCTAAAGATATGCAAAAAATTAACCATGCAATAAAACTATACGACCAATTTAAATTAGATGGTAATGTATTAAATTTTTTATCAGGGACTGGTTATCGACACCAAGGTTTTAATTTATAACTTATAATGTATATTTTTATTGTATTTTATATACCTAAATATTTTATATTGTTTTTAATTGACTATTATAATATAATAATGATTTTTTTAAATTATATTATTATTTAATTTAATTTAATTTGATAGTACCTACATGTTGGCAACGTTGCACTCATTTTCGTACGCAATCGTAATGTTTTTAAGGTCTAGGTAGAGAAATCGTACGCAATCGTAAAAACGTACGCAATCGTTTTACTAAAAGGGACAATCGTACGCAATCGTAAATCACCGTCAGGCAGCCCGCTTTCTGTAATTCTGTTTGACTGAGCATTTAATATAAAAGCCTATAAAGTTTATTTATAGTATATACATATACAACTCAACTAAAAAATAAAAATACAATTTAGATTTAAGGTTAAGAGCATATACAATTTATAAAGTATCTGAATTATATTTTTAATACCTGACACGTTATTTAAGTTACATTTTGATAAGGATTTCCTAGTGATAAAGTCAAGCGTATACTAGGGCACTATGTATAGAGGCACAGAGCTAAGAGACGGGACCAGATCACCTCAAAAAAGTCAACTACCTCCTTAATTTTTGAAAAAAACTCTTTTCAATTGATGACTTAAATTTAGGTTGAATTGAAAAATACAATTGTAATTCCTTATATGTTCAACTGAGACTATTCAAATATTGAAACAAAACAGTTAATAGGTACGTCATGATAAATAAATAATTTATATTTTAATTTGATCCGCTTTTAAAAGTTTATTGATTAAAAAAAAAACAACTTGCATCCTTATGTTATTTATTATAATAACATCAAATAAAATATATTATCTAACTGTGGGTAAATATCTATTCATAATACTGTATTATTCACTAAAATACTGAATAATTTTAAATGTAATGATAACTGATTAGTTACAGAACGTTGGTAGGTACATTGTATAGAATTGTACACATTTTACAACAATCACAACTATAAATAATTCCGTGCGTTCTGCGCACCAGTTGCTTTGTGATTTCCAGTAATTAATTTAAATTGACGATGTGAATAGATGATAAAATTGTAATGTTTTACACGATACACCGTCTAGTGTCTACTCTACTATAGGTTTATTGCTTATACTTATAGCTGCTATTGATTTGTATTATGATTAGCAGATTAAACGTTCATTATAAATACGTGCAAATCATAATATATTATTGTTAAGAATGTCAATTTCACTTATTTAATTTATATATTTTGCAATTAAACAAATATTGTAGGAATTATAATGGGAAAAATGAAAATATTATTATTATAATATAATTAATTATTTTATACATAATATAATATTTATTAAATAGTAAATAAATTGAACGTCTTAAAAATTGATCAAATTCATTAAAAATATAAACGTCGTTCACGTTCACGTTCTATTAGCAAAAAACGAGTGACGTTCACGTATCGTTCACTACATATGAACGTGAACGCGTGAACGTGCGTTCATGAACGACGTTCTTTCCAAACACTGGTCATCTCACGGCCATAAAGGTTTAACGCGATAACGACGCACGCGCCGCAAAAGCAGGATAATATGATGCTTGCATATTATATTCATTTGTGGTTATATTATTTGCTGCACCAACACACAATTCGTACGTGGCCTTTTCTAACAGTAATTTATAAATTATAACATTTATATATAAGGGGTTTATTATTTGTATAGATCCTACGAGGTCACGCGCTAATATTATTATTATTATTATTATTATTATTATTATTATCATTATTATTATTATTGTGTACAATGTGTACGCGGTTATTCGCGGTCGCGCTGTTCTCGTGAATAGTTATAGCCTATAGGTATATATTACGATAATATATAATAATAACGGAGATAGGTCATAGCCCATAGGCCGCAGCTCGTTACACCTTTATCGCCAAAAAACTCTTTGTAGGGCTACAAAAAGCTTAAAATATCATACTGATTGACTAGGCTATTAGGTTTACAATTTGATTACTGAATAGATGATACGTTTCAACGTTTACCGCTATAGAATTTGTTTGTAAAATTACTGTATTTACGCTGTATTCGGCATAAGCTGCGGCGGCCTAACTTAGAGAGCGCCACCGGCCGCGGTACCGGTTTATCGAGCAGCCCTTCCGCGACCGAGAATCGGCCCACGCTTCAGCGCTGGTGGCCCTACGAATGGATCTTTGAAGGAAAAAAACTCCGGATCCATGACGTCATTAGTTAGTGTTATCAATATTATTCTTATCAAATACTATTAATAATTAATATAGTAATTATTACAAAATATACATTATTGAAATTCATTGTTTCTGTTGTTCAGTAGGTTCCGAATGTACCTCACTAAGTCACTAATGAGTAAGTATAAATTAATCAACGTTTAAGCACAAAAACTAAAAAATAAATAAAATAAATTGTTTGTACAACACACTGAACTGAATAATATATTCAGTTCAGTGGTACAACACATTTCAAAGTGTATACCTACTGTATACCTAATAAATAATCAATTAATATAAATGTATTAATAAATTATGTGTAAATTGTAAAAATAATGTATAGTTATGTAGTTTTGATTAATTAATTAGTCTGCTTAATAAAAATATTAGTAAAAAATATTATTTAAATGTAACAGTGGTCAAACTTAGATTTGCTCACGTTAATCACTTCGACAGTATTATTATTACTATCTATTCTGTGGTACCATCTTTTAAAGATTTTTTAATAATTAATTCTTCAGCAGAGGACATAGTATTTTTCCAATTTTTTTTTTTTTGGATGAAACATGTTGACATGTTTTGTTCTCATGTGTTTATTATACCCTGATTTTGAATTGTATTGGAGTTTACAAACTTTACAAATGAACATATTACAAATTTAATATACGAATATTTAAAAAAATATTATGATATATTAATGTACTTTTCAAAACAAATTAACGTAAATACTTTTATATCACTTCACCAAAAACAATAAAAATAACTGAAACACCCAAATGTCAAAAGTTCACTCAAATAAATAAACCATACTAAAGTGAAATTGAAGAAAGTATTTCTTTTCTTGTCAATATGTTAGGGAAATACCAGTTTTGCAACAATTCTTTATTTATATTTTTCTTATATTACTATAATAGTACCTACTATACTACAGTTATTGTATTATAGTTAGGGTAGTAAATAATAAAAAAAAAAAAAAACGGGTGGAAAATGTCCGGATACCCATTAAGTCCTATTATTGAATAATGAAAATTATTTATGTAATTTATCTCTCTTGTGCTTGTTGTAAAAGTATTTTATACAGATTGTACAATATTTAAAGAA
>JANEHU010001045.1:0-31018 GCA_027563435.1 Nasonovia ribisnigri | reverse complement strand
AATATTTATAATTTAATTTAACAGTATTTCAGCACCCCCAAAAAGCAACGTTTGTGCTGGGAGAGCAAATGCTTAAAATAAAATAAGTGTAAAATATAAGTATAAGCATAATCTCAAACGATAGTTAAAAATTAAATTTATAAAACAGTATAAAGAGACTTTATTAAAATAGACACAAAGAATATAATAGACCATCTAATGGAAAACAAAATCTAATAACATGAGACCAATAAAGAATAAATAAAAAAGATCAACAATAAATGATAGATATGAGATAGGTAAAACCTATGTAATATCTGACATTAATTTTCTAAATCTAAATTTTTATATTTCTTTTTTGAAGTAGTTACATTTTTAAAGTTATTTAAATTAATGGTATATGAAACACATAAATGTAAGCTAATATAAAAAGTACTTTTTTAACAAAACATTTTAGTACAATTTGGTAAGCACATATTAATATTTTGTTTAGATCTAGTTTTATTTTCGTGATCAAAGTTAGTTAATTAAATTAATATTAAAAGTAAGGGTCGTTTTCTTGAAACCTGCAGCCAGTTTTCAAAACCCTAACAATAGTCACTTTTACTGTGTTATATATGCACTTAATACAAATACATAAACTAAGACTTGGAAATGTGTCAACATGAATTGTTCAAACACTGCATATCATCCCAAATGTGTAAAATGTATTATAGTTATGTTAAATTAATATAATACATGTTGGCTAAAATTCAATATTTAGTGAATAAAGTGGGCTGATACTTTTGTATTTTCCTAGGGTGAAATATATCCCTGTTTCATTGTATTATGGTTTGACACCTATATGTAACAGAATGTATTATAATAATTTATTGTAGTACAGTTTACATAAAGCGTGTGTTTTCAAATTAATAAAATATTTTTATCTGATCTAGAACACTGCAAAGAAAAATAATTTTATCAGTGATGTTGATTCATTTTACAAGAAAAATTCTGAAAAACGTATGAAGGCTGTAGTCGAATCTGTAATTAACGGAAGCACCATTAAATTGTTGTTGTTGCCTGAAGGAAACATGATCACTCTTTATCTTGCGGGAATCAAGGTAAGGTTTTTCTTTTTCATAACATACTTTCCAATACATTCAGCATTATAGTGGTTAGCGTACCTATGTACAGTGAAACTTCCATACAGCAAAGTCTCATAGGGAACAAAAGAAATTTGTAATCTAAAGATATTTGTTCAATAGAATTTAACAATGAGAATCATAATTCTTAAAATAAAAACCTCGTTAAATGAAATTTCTTTATATAGAAGTTAAGAGTATAATCATTTTTCTAAATTACACAATATTTTATTATTTATATGTGTGGTAAATAGTTGAATTGATTGTTTACTTATATAGTTATATCTAATGTATAAACTAATAAATTGTATATAGTGTCCATTAGAAGGTGAACAATTTGGAGATGAAGCAAAGTTCTTTGTTGAAGTTCGTTTACTGCAAAAAGATGTTGACGTTACTTTTGTAGGAGTGCTTTCTAATAGTAAAACTCCATCTTTCTTTGGAACTATCCATCATCCGGTACATTTTAAAATAATTTTTGTTGTCTTGCTTACGTGTAATAACTATCAAATAAAATTATACTTTTTTATTGTTAAAGGCTGGTGAAATTGCTGTTGAATTGGTTAAACAAGGTTTTGCTACTTGTCAATATAATGGTATGAAATACTTAGACGAAAGTGGTAATAGACTGATAGCAGCTGAGAGACATGCTAAGGAAAATAAATTGAGGCGATGGCAATCGTACAAACACACAGGACCAAAGGTATTAATAATTAGCTAAAGAGTTTGTGTTTAAGAATTATTGTTAAATTGAGAATGTTTTTTTGGCTTAGATTGTTGAAAAAGAAATAGTCGGAACTGTTATTGAAATTATAAAAGAAGAAGCTTTGTTACTTAAGCTTTCCCACAACAAAATGCCGCAAAAAATATTCTTATCTAACATCAAACCAGCCTGGCTAGGAGTTGAAGTATCAAGAGGGTATTTATTTCTACATTTTATAGTTCTTCATACACAACACAAATTTAAACAATTTTTGATTTGTTTTATTCAGTGAACTATTTTGGGACAGTCAACCACCTACTCCACAAGCCCCACGAACATTGGCTCAACATTTCTCCGAAGTCCCTTGGCCTTTTGAAGCACGTGAGTTCTTAAGAACACGGTGCATTGGAAAGACCGTAAATGCCTCTATAGATTACATACAACCCAAATCTGATAAATTTGATGAGAAAATCTTCGCCACTGTTACAATTGATGGAACGTAAGATTTTTTTATCTATAATTAAAATATTTTTCTTAAGAATTAAAACGTACAGAGAATTTAAAATGTATAGCATAATTATTATTTAATATATTTGTTTATTGTATTGTTAGAAACCTTGCTGAAGAATTAGTAAAAGAAGGTTTGGCAACTGTTATGAACAATCCACGAGATGATCAAATATCCCAGTGCTTTTATGAATTGAAGAAGGCAAAAGAAATTGCCAAAAAATCTCACAAAGGGCTTTACTCAAATGCATCTCCCCCTAAACTACATATAACCGATTGTTCTAGTACTGCGGTAAATAAAATACAATTTGTTCGGGGAGTAATAAATGTAATAAATACTTTGTATATTTAAGAGCATGCTCGTGTTAAGGCTCTTTTGCATAGTCTTCAACGTTTTCCAAGGATTGAAGCTTTGGTTGAGTATGTTACGATTGGTTCTAGAATACGCCGTTATGTTCAAAAAGAGCACTCGCTTATTACCTTCCTTTTGGCTGGTTAGTAGATAGTAAACATTTTCTTTAAGTTTGATTGAATTAATATTATCTATAATGAATTAATAGTGAAATGTTCCTCATATTTGTTTGAATTAACACTGTTATCTAGTTCAATTTGTGTTATTTTATTTAAACTTAATTTTCTAGGTATTAATTGCTCGAGTAATGATCGATTATACCAAGGTGAATCAGCCTCTGCAACTGAAGCATATCATCAAGAAGCATTAGCGTTTACGAAAGAAAAGATAATGCACCGTGAAGTAGAAATCTCTGTAGAATCCTGTAGTAAGGGTGGAAACATAATTGGATGGCTGTTTATGGGAAATGTTAATCTTTCTGTGGCACTTGTAGAAGAAGGATATTACAAAGTACACAAGTCAGCTGAACGTTCAAAATACTTCAAGGTTTTGCAACAATCCGAACAAAATGCGAAAGACAAGAAAATTAATGTAAACATAACAATACTTAACGAGTAACATATTATATTCTTTAACACAAATTAATTTTGTTCTATATGATTTTGTATTCAGATATGGAAGAATTATGTCGAGGAACCAAAAGAGGCTAACAATAACAGCAGCAAACCTGTTCATGAAGAAGTGGTGAAGGAACGAAAAATCAACCATGTTGAAGTGCTTGTATCGGAGGTCAGTCCTGAGTTGCATGTCTACGTACAACTTGTATCTGAAGGACCTAAATTAGAAAGTCTGGCTGATAACTTGAGAAAACACTTTGATTCTAATCCTATTGCTGGTTCTTACATTCCAAAACGAGGTAAATGTTTTATATATCTGTAATATATTAATTTTTATATGATGATGAATATTTATATTTGTTATATACAATTTTAGGAGAAACATGTGCAGCTAAGCTTAAGGAAGATCAACAGTGGTACCGCGCCATAGTAGAAAAGGTTGCTGGCCCGAGTATACATGTTTTGTATATTGATTATGGTAACAGGGACATTGTGACTGCTCAGGAGTGTGCTGATTTGCCATTGACTTTTAAAAATGACACACCGTATGCCAAAAAGTACAGACTTGCACTTGTGAAGCTACCTAAGTTGCCTGAATATCACGAAGATTCCATTGCCGTTGTACGTGATGTGTTAATTAACAAGATAATCAACATAAATGAAGAGTACAGTCATGACAATATTACTCACATTACCGTGAAAGATGCTGACATTAAAGAGGATCTCGTCAAGAAATTGGTCGAAGAAGGATTTTTGTTGGTTGAAAGACGTCGTGAAGGATATTTAAAAACATTGGTAATAGAAATAATATATTTTATTGATCAATTTTCTTTGTATTAAATCGTTCCATATTTTTTCTATCTAGTTGACAGAGTACCTACATCGAGTCTCAAGAAAAGGCTAAGAAGGATCGGTTACATATGTGGGAATATGGTGACATCACAGAATAAATTATTGTTAAATGTGGATGTAGGCATGTAGCTTATGTGTACAAGACTCACAGAAATGCCTACAGCTTATGGTCTTTTCCCTTGTAATATTATAATAATCGATTGTTTATTTATCAGTGTCATCGTTGATCATATATACTTTTGTATTCTATGAGATCACTAACCTTGTTAACTCCTACTTAACCTATTGTATTGTCATAATTATTTTATTAAACTTTTAAACTAATAGATACTTGTATTTTATTTTAGTTATTTATTTATTTTAACTTTTTATATGCATACATTAATATTTAATATCTTATAGAAGTTGATACTTGATACTTATTCTCTATTAGCAATGTTTGTGTTGAGAGTAAGGAGTTTATAACAATAATAATTTGTTACATTTTATACATATATCAGTGATAATAACTATGCAAATACAATAATACAATTGGCTTATAATCGTGCAATAACAACAACCATAACAACCATAACAATAGTAATAATAATAATAATAATAATGAGATATTAATTAAATTATCACATAATAATATATACATTTTTTAGAATTAAATTAAATTAAATATTATTCTCAATTAATTCAATATCAGTAGGAAGTTGGTTAAATAATTGTATACCTACCTCTGCTTGTATAAAATAATTCTGCATTAATGGTGTATTTGATTTGATAAGTCTCAAATTACTATAATGTTCACCCCTTGTTAAAATTATTTTCACTAACCGGCGAGTTAAAAGCGGAAAATGTAAATGTAAATAGTGAACCATAGTAATGATAATAGATAAGGAATCAGAAGCAGGCTCAATGATAAGACCGCGCATTTTTTTTTTAAGGTGCAATGTATAATTTATATATTATAATATGCAACTTACAATAAACACAACAAAAACCATAGAGTAAGAACACAAAACAATTTACATACGCGAACTAGGACGAAAACACGGTTCGTGTTGAACATTCCTACATGGATATATCATATATATTCTTAATCTTTGAAGTGTCCGACGCGCAACAGATGTCGGTGCGTCGGAAAATGTCCCTGCGCAATGTTTATACCGCAATACCTGCGTAATGAGTCAGCTCGAGTCTGGACTGGCAGCAGAAAATACACGGCTGTTTTTGAACACATCCGTACACTCTGCTCCCGTAGCTCCATCAGCTACGCTGAATACAGTGATTTATTTGTTACATCAGATAAGCACGAAGATTTATTTGATTTGATTATAATAATATTGGTTAAAACCAATATACTTTATAATATTATATTAATTGTTACATAGGTACCTGCCTACCAATAATAATTATTATATGGGATATGACAACGAGGAATTTATTTTATGAATTTCCTCTGAAGAAAGCGTTTGGAATATATATTAGAAAATAATAAGTACTAGTAATTATTATAATTTATCAATTACCTACTTAAATCTTTAGTAAACAATTTGAATATAGTTTTGATGTGTATGTATACAATTTGTAGAACCTTAAACATGCTATGATCGAGTAGCTAAGCACGTGAGTTGGATCAAAGTAGCTAAGGTCTGCGTCGATCGTTTTGAATATCTTAATGATCATTGATAGGGAATAAGATGATAAAAGTAAGAAATTGTATTAATTTATAAGAAGTACATCCCAATATTGTTGCAAATATAAAATGAGTAATACCCTTAGTTGGCAATTAAATAAAATTATTTTCAAATAGATAACGGTCTAAAAAAAAAATGGAAAATTGTGATAGATAACTACCGACAAAAATGTGTGATTAAGTCTAGGCAAGCTGTGAACAAAATAAAAAAAAATGGTGGGCAAGTGGATGCTGCTCTGATGTACAGTTGTATGTTACAAGTGGATCACTGTTTAATGGGCGGTATTAATTTGAATTCAATGATATTATAATACCATTGTACACGAAAAACGATTCTGAGCTGAGACAGTTTGTAAGTGTGGATCTTTTATATTTAATATACTATTTATACTTAAATTGTTATTTCTTATAATTAATACGGTAGCCGATAAGTTGAATTAATAGTATAAAATTACAACAAAATAACTAAAATCGTTATTATTGGTGATTTAATATGTAATTTCACTTAAATTTGAACATGAAATAACTATAAAAAAAAACAGTGTTTTTATATTTTAGAGATTTTTTTGTTACAGAATAACTTACTTATGTAGTATCTACCTTGTTTTAAATTTTCAATTCTTAGTTATAAAAGTTGAACATTTTATCAATTTTTAATTACAGAATAATTTTTAAATTTGATAAATGTTATCAACATTTGAACTTTAAGTGCTTACAAAAAAAAAATTGTGCTAATGTATTTTTAATATTTTTTCTACTATTGTAACAATATATCAAAAGCTTTGTATTAAAGTTTCAAGCTTTTGATCCAACTATTTTATTGACATTTATAGAAAAAAAAATTAAAAAAATTATAAACAGAATATGTCCGAAAACAGCTCAAAACGAGTCATAATATTTTATCATGTATAGGGAATGATAGAATAAACATAATGTGTTGTAAATTTCAAGTAACCACAATTATTCGTTTTTGAATCACAACAAAATAAGAAAATCGATATTTGAGAAATCGGTTGAATATCCAATGTTTTAAAATGTTAAATTTTAAACGCTCATAAAAATTTTATATGACTTTCCGGTACACATTTTTTTTTGAAAAAGGGTAGATAAATTTATGAGAAATCTTGTATTACATTTTTAAATCTGAGATTTAAAAAAAAAATTGTATTAATTTCTAACTCAAAATAATTGATTTTTACACCTTTTGTCAAAAGTTGGAACTTTAAATGCTTATAAAAAAATTGTTACTATGGATTTTTAATATTTTTCAACTTTCATTGTAACAATATACTAGGAGCCTATTGTATTACATTTTCAAGCTTTTTTACCGAACAAAATAAATTTGAATTGATTGTGTATAGAAAATGTTAATATACATAACCAGTGGAAATTTCATGAATACGGTCATTTGTTTTAGAATTACACCAAAAACCAAAATCGACTTTGTAAAAACCCGATTTTGCGTAAAAATCCCTGTGTTTTTTTTTTATTTGTCTTTAGTTTTTCCCTGAGCTTTTGAAAACTATTGAGAATTTTAAAAAATCACCTACTGAATGCTTCAACTAGATTCACTTTCCTATCGAACAAGAAACTGTCGAAGAAAATCGAAGCAGTTCAGCAGTTGGACTACCCTAAACCGTGATGACAGACACAAAAATAAAATAAATCATAATGGAATTTTTGCGACCAACTATGGAAAACAGAAGGTAAGTTGGATACGATAATTTTATTTAAAGTAATATGGGTTTTTTTTCGTGCCTGTGACCAAGAACTTTTAATTAAAATAAAAATACATTAAAGTATCATACAGTATCTTAATAGATCCCAAATCATATTATGTTATTGGTATTTATATCTAATATTTCATATTTATTTACTAGACAGTTACCTATATTTTATTATTTATTATTATTAATATTTATTTTTATTTCATAATTTTTGCAACTACAGACGAAGTTTACCTACCGAATAATAATGAGAATAACAGTAAAATTTACGAAACAATCAATTTTAAAGAATTTCATTTAAAATTTTTTGTACACTTAATTCAAATAATAATAATATTTCAAAATTAGTTCGTAAACATTTTTAAAATTCGTCCGAAAAAATTATATCGATTTTTTGATATATATTAATTAGTAATATATAGGCAAAGGACTTGAAGCATTTGCATATTTGAATTGCACATTTACAATACGTTTCATGCTTTCATAAAGCTAGTTTTAATATTTAGTTTTGCATATAAATGCAGATTCTGACCTTTTTGTTTTTAGGCCATATTTTACACTTTTATACGCAATTTTATACTTTTTCTGACATATTTAAATTAAATCAATTTTTTCACAACCGAAATTTTTATTTAAAAATAATACAATCAAAATTTTGAACAACATTTTTTTTTTTAATTGTTGTATAATATTATTGACTCTCCACGTGCACACGTTTTCCCTAGAAGCACTTGAGAATCACCAATAACTGGAGTGTTAGGACTTATCTAGACAAATAAATATAATTCATCTAAGTATTTATGTGTATCTTATCTGTACCTATCTTAGATAAAATTTAGTATTGTTATCTTTATCTTTATCCAGATGATTTTTTTGTTATCTGTTCCTAACACTACCGATAAGCCAATAATATAATTTTCTGTCATTGATTTTATTAATAGTGTTCGAACACGGACGCGTTTACGCGCCACCGTAGGTAGTTTCGGCATACTTCCTTAAAGCTGCGCATCGGACGCAGAAGTTCCTGCGGTGGCTTACCCACTCCTCGGCCGTCCGCCGCCAGCCGTTTTTTTTTGTCTGTTCCGACCGGTCGAGCTTGACGCAACGTCGCGTCCGCTCACCGCCGCCGTCTTTTGCCCACGCTCGTACCAGGCAGATTACGTACCGCCCGTTCGCGCCGTATTGTGGGACAGTGGTCGACCTCGTGGTCATTCGACGCTTTGTTTTAGATTCTGAGCGGAGCGATGAATGTATTGATTTTACAATGATGTGTGTTTTTTTTTTATTTTTTAGATTCTGAGCGGAGCGATGAATGTATTGGTTTTACAATGATGTGTGTTTTTTTTTTTATTTTTTTTTTTATTTTTGTGTCTGTCATCACGTTTTAGGACAGAAAAAATGCTTCGATTTTCTTTAATAGTACCTTTTCTGATAGGAAAGTGAATCTAGTTGGTACTTTGGGGGGTCAAAAGTAAAATTTCCCAGTAGTTTTCATGAGCGCCTGGAAAAACAAATGAAAAATTAAGGGAAAAACGGGAATTTTTACGGAAAACCAATTTTCGACAAAATCGATTTTGGTTTTTGGTATAACTCTAAAAGAAATGACCGTAGAGACATGAAATTTGGACCGAATGTTTATATATGCATTTTCTACACATCATAGCATTTTCAAAATATTCTGACTTATTTTGAGCTGTTAACGGACATTTTCAGTTTCCAATTTTTTTAGTTTTTTTTTCTATAAATGTCAATAAAATTTTATTTGTTGGGTAAAAATCTTGAAAATTTAATAGTAGGCTTCTAATATATAGTTTCAAAGGCAGATGAAAAATATTAAAAATCTGTAGTCACAATTTTTTTTTTTAAGCATTTAAAGTTGAAATTTTGACAAAATACGTAAAAATGACGAAAATGTGCAATTTATTTTGAGTTAGAAATTCATAAAAATTTTTCTTTTAAATCTAAGATTTGAAAATGTAATACAAGATTCCTCATAAGTTTGCCATCAAATTCATCATCTGTATTTGTTAAACACAATAAGTAAATGAGATGGCAATACATTATAATAATAATATTAACATTTAAGCAGGGAAGATATTCAGTAATGAAAAACTTCAGAAGAATTGGTTTATTAAATCAATTAAATTAGTAGGTCACAACGCACCATGGCCTTTTGATGCTGCGTAGTTGGTTGTCAAGAAAAGTATATGATGATAACTGGGATAATAGAGGGTAAGAATGGTGTTGTAATTCTTAGTGAAACATAGTATAATGGAATTTGGTTAGTTGGTCATTGGTCTAATGTTTCTATTTTTAAGGGCTTGTGCAAATTCATTTGTAACGTATCAAAGGGTTCAATAAAATGCATGACAAACTTTAGGGAGCCAAGATATTTGAAAATAAAATTAGAAATCAATTAGATATTTTAGTTATTTTGATTTCAAAAGTTTTATCCATGGTTTTAAATCACAATCAACAGTATTAAATTTCCCAGGGGTTGTTGGTAGAAACTCAAAGCTATGATTCAAAAATAAAATAAATTATGACTTGAATAAACTACTTGGGTATACTGTAAAACAATAATTAATAATATTATTAGACATATTTTAAAACCGAAATACTGGTACTGCTCGATACTGTACTGAAAATATTTTATTTAATGTACCTTTTGTACCTATTATAATTTGGTTACTTTTCAATAGTAATTCACCCAACAGCGGCCCTTACACGGTTGGTTTTTTAGACCAATTTCAAGTAGGTACTGCCGACATATTTATAATATACTGTATATGCCTATACTTATTACTTATCCAATATGATATTAATTTTTAAATTTAGATATTTCATTTTACTATAGTTAAACAATAAATATAAGGCAATTATAGTTCGTATGATTGAGACGACGCTACACCCACATGTGTAGTCTCTGTTTAAATTGATTTTTAAACAATTAAAACTTTGTTCGTAGTAGTGATATCAAAAAAGTAAAAACAATGACGCACAGTAAACGTTCTCCTCTTCATTACAGGTAGTGTGAAAAATTGATTTCTTGGTTTGAACTACATCCTGGGTGGTTTTTACCCGCACTAAATAGTTTTTTGCTATGTTTTACATATGTTGTAAGACTGAAACAACACATGCGGGAGTAGCGTGCTCTTAAAGCCAATTACATACAAATGTATGAATAATTCGATGACCGTGATACGACATAATTAACAAAACAAACAAACGGATAATATTACTTGCGATAAATGTCCAATGAAAAATTAAAGTAAGTAGACAATTTGAGCGTCGTGGATTCAGTCCGTCGCAGCCGGGTAAAAAATAACCAAAAAAACAAACACTTAAGTACGCGCGTTTGTACTAAGGGTTAAGTAACGAACGAGTGAACGACGGACAACTACAATTGCAAACACCGTTAAATTGTTGAAATGTTAAGCGAGTGGACGACACAACGCTGAAAATGAACATCTGCCGAACGGCGTCACCGCGCGCAGACGCGAACGCTAAAAGGCGGTTAAGATAAGACGAACAAATGAAACAGGAGAAACAAACACGACCGGCCATGGAAGAGAGATCTAGCGTACGATCGACGAACCGTAGTCCTTGGGTGGTCGTTACTTTGCAGGGATGCCAGATGTGCAGTTCGTGAGGTAATAATATTTTATAATATTCAGTATTCGTAATTACATAATAATAATTATCATTATTATTTTAGTATTTATAATATTTTATGCGTTTTTTTTTTTTATAGGCCGGATAACGTGACAATATAATGCAGCTGACCGGCGCACACACACACACACGCACAGAACATTGTTTGTTTGAATTTTTTAAAATTATTTAGCTAGTCCGCAACTGTTTGATCGATGTTAAAATAACAACAAATAATAGCAAAACCTAGTTTTGATTGTTAAAATAAAATTTTGTTTTTTTATGATTTTTTTTACATTTTTTAGCCAGTCCTGAGGTGATCTGTTAATCTTGAACGGTATTTGTTTTTTAAAAACGAAGTTTCACATACATAAGTGGAGCCAAACATAGTAGCTAATTTTATGGCAAGGGTTTTACAGTTCATGTATTTATCTAAGACATGCTTTATCCTAAAATCTTCAGAAGACAAAGTTTTATAAGTAATAAAAGTTTATTCATTTGCAATGAAATATCTTCTTGCAAAACAATAATTTCCATTTGAAGTGAAGATTTTGGAAGTCTGAATAATTTATTATACCTAACCGCCACTGCTTTAACGAACGGAAAATTAAGAAAATGTTTGGTGGTCCAGTTATTTCCCTAACCGCCTATTGCCGACCCCTGGTATAGACCAGGGGTCGGTTAGGTTAGGTTAGGTTAGATCACCATATTTAATACCATAAATTCATTTTAAATTATCCAAAGTATTTTTTTTTACACATACTTTTTAGTAAGCCATCTTACTAATACCTACCATGTAAATTTGGTATAATTATAGAATATATTCATGAATAGCTTAAATATTTTATTTAATGAATGTTAATATCAAGTGCTTCTATATTGTTGTATATATTTATACGTATCCTCGCAACGTCCACTCAGTTACATGGTGTATTACTATAATATACTCCCATACATACAGACAATTAAAGTTTGTAGTTTGCATACCCAAAACAAATATCGATTCTACAGATGTAAAAATGTAATATATTAAAAATAAGAAAATTATCTGTGCATTTTAATTTTCATGCGAGATATGAGCATTTTTAATTTGTAATATTTCCTAGGCTGGGCAAGTTAATGATTTTTTTTAACTCAGTTAAGTTAAATATTTTTCGTTCAATTAAATTCAAAGTTAACTTAATAAACTTTCTAATACATCAATTAAGTTTAAAGTTAAGTTAATAAATTTTGTTAACTTAACTTCAACTATTAAGTTAATTAAAAAAAAAATAAATATTGGAAAGATATTAAAATAAGTGAAAATCACTTGAATATAGTAATATAGCTTATCCTTATGATAATTGATGCATAATAATGTATAAATGTATATTACACCACTATAGGTAGGTAAGTATTTTTGTAATACAATTATAATATAAATGTTAAATATAATAAATAAATAAAGAGAAATAGTCACAATTCATGATAATCGACAATCGTACAAATTATAAAATATATAATAATAAGAAATAACTAATGAGACCTAATGGTTAACAATAATGATAATAAGCCAGCTATTATTAAACGTGACTTCGTGTGCTCGTTTAGTTATCGATAAATCTTATAATACGGTCATAGGGACGACAATGGTCTAAATGTCATATTGTATTATACTATTATTATTTATTATTTTACTTTTTCATTAGAATTTAATTCATATAACATATTACTATATTAGTCTATATCTATAAAAAATAATTAAATAAATACAAAAATAAATCTTTTTTTCTAATAACATTTTCTAATTTTCACCGGACATAATAGTCAGTTTTTTTTCATTCTTAAGTCCAATAAATTATAAAAAGTTCGCGTACAGACTGGTGTCGGTGTTGAGTCAGTCTGTTTAATATATTTCCATTAAAGGCCGTTTTCCTTTTGTTCAAGAAGTGAAGGTAAATTTATATTTAATACATCTTATCGACGTTTGCTGCTCATTACATCACCGTCCTCACGTATACACGATTGTATTATTACTGTCGTATCATCATTTCGTCCGCGGCACGTGGCAAGGTCATCCTAATTACGTTATTGTTTATATTGGAATCAGACTATTTTGCTTTAACTGATTATTCAAGGCGTTTAATTACTACTGCTATTTGTCTTGCATCTCTTTTCATTTAAGGAGTTTTATCTGCTACAAATTCTACTATGTCTTCGAATAATCTTAATTCACCTGAAGTCTCTGACCAGCAAATGTTGCTCAGATCTGCCAAGCCTTCAGTTCCGCCTTCACCAACCCCACTATCGTCTGAAGAATTTAATCGAGTAATTTCGGCCATGCGTAAAACTCAGGATGCTACTTTGGCTCACTGTAAGGCTCTATCCCTTTCATTCAATAAAAAGTTTTGTGAACTTCAAGCTAGTGTTGACTCACTAGCTTCACAAATTGTTGATATAAGAGCAGACAATACCTCTCTTCGTAACGAAATTTCTACTCTCAACAATAGGATCGGTGTCATTGAATCTGACGTGGGTAAATTGCCCTCTTCATCTGGAGACAATATTCCACAGCTTCTTCAAGAACTATCAGAAAGAGAAAAATGTTCTTTTAATGCCATCGTCCACGGACTTATTGAATCTTCTGCTACTACACCAACTGAACGTTTATCTGATGACCTACAGCATCTGTCTGAGTCCATTCTACCACTTGCTATGTCTCTGCCTTCAGATGTGAAGATGATCAGGTTGGGTCGCACAATTGGTAAGAACCCTCGCCCATTAAAAGTCATATTTTCATCAAAGATCACTTCCCAACAATTCACTAAGGACTTTGTAACCGGTATGCGCTCTCGTGCTCCTACCGACCCACCATTATTGTTGTCTGTTGTTCGTGATCGTACATTAATGGAACGACAACAAGTACGTCAGGTTTATGCCGATTTGGAACAGCGTAGGAAGAACGGAGAAAATAATATAGTGGTCAGACATTTCAACGGCGTTCCTTCCATTGTTCAGGCAGATAACGATTTTCAATTAAACCATACTACTCATCCTCATGCCACCCTTACAAAAAACTAATCAGCTTGAATAACCCAGGGACCTGTGGTGACGTCAGTCAATCATCATCATATCTCATCGATCCTCAATGTTTTCATTTGGTACCCCTGGCTTCATGTTATCTTTGTAAATTATCTGTTAATACATCTACAGAATTTTTTGATTTTGTAAATCGCTTTAAAAATAATAATCATTTGAATTCTAATCTAAATAGTCTAAACATTTTCTACCAAAATGTCCGTGGGTTAAAAACTAAATTAAGTAATTTCAGAAGTTCTATTCCCCTTTTTATTTGTTATGATGTTATCATCCTCACAGAAACATGGCTCTCTTCTGACGTCCATGACTCTGAACTTGGGCTCAATGGCTATCAAATCTTCAGGGTTGACAGAAATTATCTTAACAGTAACTACTCACGAGGAGGTGGTGTTCTCATTGCAATCAAGTCTAATATAAAAACATCTCTTATCTGTACAAACCTCAACACGCTCGAGCAAGTATATACCCTTCTGTCCATTAATTCATTAAAAATTCTTATAGGTGCAGTTTACTTACCACCTATGTCCACGCTCCCAGATTTTGAGGCCCATACCAGCTCTATCGAACACTTAATATCATCTACCAACCCTACATCTATTCTTCTCTGTGGTGATTATAATCTACCTCTTATTAAATGGTCTAATGGCAACCAAGGTCTTTTCGCATCTGGTACCATATCCAACACTTCTACTCATCTTGTCGATTCTTTCTCGCACTATAATTTTTACCAGCTCAATCAAGTGCCTAATGCCCGTGGATGCCTTCTTGACCTTGTCTTTTCTTCTTTTGACACACCTACTGTCCAACTTGCCAACACGCCAATCGTTTCCCCGGATTCTTACCACCCACCTTTGTTTGTATCTTTTCCATTTCCAACTCCGATAACTGCTCAAGACACACATAAATACCGTGATTATAAATCGGCTGATTTTAAATCCATGCTCCGTTATCTAGGATCGTTTGATTGGGAAAATACTTTTTCGCTTTATTCAGTTGATGATTCTGCTGTTGTCTTTAACGATGCACTTCTAAGTTCTATAAATAAGTTTGTTCCCATTAAAGTATTTTCACCTTCTAAATTTCCTAAATGGACATCCACCGTTCTCAAAAATCTTATAATAACCAAGAAGAAAGCCCATACAGTTTATAAGCGAACCAAGTCGATATCTGATTATCTTGTTTTCTCTGAATATAGAGCAAAATGTAAACGCCAGTCAAAAGCTGATTACTCTGCTCATATTAGGCATACTGAGGAGGCTCTATCATCTTCCCCCTCCAAATTCTGGAAATTTGTAAATAATCTAAAACAGAAACCCCCAATTCCGTCATCACTCCATCTCGGTAATATTGCCTCAAATACTCCAACCGAATCAGCTAATCTGTTTTCAACTCATTTCTCCTCGACATTCAACTCCACGACTTTCCAACTTTCACCATTTACTGGCTCATCAGACTACTTATCCTATGAACTTCCTTCCGATATAACGTTTACTGTCGACGATGTTTTTTCCGCTCTTAAATCGTTAAAAAATACCTACTCTAATGGCCCAGATGACATATCCGCTCAATGCTTGTACAATTGTCGTTTTTCTATTGCTTATCCAATTTATTTACTATTCAGGCGTTCATTAGATTTAGGTATTTTTCCTAAGGTTTGGAAAATATCCTCTATAACACCTGTTCTGAAATCTGGTGACGCTTCTGATATCCAAAACTACAGACCAATTTCTATAATACCACATATTGGTAAATTATTCGAATCGATTGTATACTCCAGAATAAAGCGTAGTCTTAATCATCTTATTATAAGTGAGCAGCATGGTTTTAGATCGCATAAATCAACCGTAACAAGTGACAGCCTTCTCTTCTTATTTATCAGAAGTTATCGAACACAGAGGTCAGGTAGATGTAATCTTTACAGACTTTAATAAAGCATTTGACACAGTGGACCACGATTGCCTTATAATGGTGCTTAAGTCTTTAGGCATTGGGAATCCCCTACTATCCTGGTTGCACTCTTACATCACAGGTAGAAAACAATTCATAAAAATCAAAAATGCTGTTTCGGAGTTAGCTGTGATACCATCAGGAGTCCCTCAAGGAGGCCACCTTAGTCCTCTTTTATTTATTCTGTTTATAAACTCGATAACCAAATCGATCACAAAGGCTAAACTCCTTTTTTTTGCTGATGACATAAAAATATTCCTTAAAATAGACAATCTTAATCAATGTCATATCCTACAGTCAGAACTAGATATTTTTGCAAGTTGGGCGTACTCCATTGGTCTTAGCCTTAATATAAGCAAATGTCATATTATGTCGTTTTCTAGGCAGCGATCTCCTATCCACCACAACTATTCCCTTAATGGCACTTCTCTTAACCGTGTCTTCCTCTATAAAGATCTTGGTATTCATTACTCACCATCATTAAATTTTGAGCACCATATAAATGTCACTGTAGGTAAAGCTTTAAAAGTATTGGGTTTTATTAAACGCAATACTAATCAGTTTTCTTCTGCTCGTTGTCTCTGCACATTATACTTCTCATTAGTACGTTATATTTTAGAATACGGTGTGGTGGTGTGGCATCCCTACCTAGCTAAAGACGAACTAAGACTCGAGCGTGTTGAAAATAGATTTCTTTCCTACATTACCTACATAATGAAGATACCTCACCCTACGCATGACTATTCCGTAATTCGTAGTTCATTGGGAATACCAATGCTGTCAACTCGTCGACAAGATGCTGATGAGCGCTTTATAACCTCGCTCCTAGGTGGCACCATAGATGCACCCGATCTCCTCTCTAAAATATGTTTTCGTATCCCTTCCTTCTTCTCCAGAAATCACGCACTCTTCCAAGTTCCAACTCACAATACATTATACGGACATAATCACCCCTTGCACAGAATGCTTCGTAATCTGAACAATCTTAATTTTGATTTTTAATATGTATTTAAATAATATTATTGTTATAAATATGTTGTATCATAGTTTCCCACATAGCATAAGATATTCATATGGGATTCCTCAAATATACTAAGTAGGTATTCCATAGATATCCAAGCACTACAAAGAATATATTTAGAATATAGTAATTTGGATATAATTTAAAGAACATGCCTATAATATTCTATACATATGTCTTACTATATATTCTTAATTTATATATGTTATTAGTATTCGATATTACATATTCTTAGAATATTCGCACCATGATAAACATTGTATATTAGTAAAAGAATATATTCTATTGGATATATTCGATTCACATACTATTTCGGATGCCAAAATAATTGATTGTAAACTATGTTTTCGGTATTGCACTATTAATATTATATGTAAACACTAATAATGTGTATCCAGCATAGAATAAAGATGCTGGTATCCAGGACGTAGTCTGTAGGTATAATAATATATAGCGTACCAATTATAGGATAAGCTATGCACAATAATTTGTAAATGCGTTACCGAAGCAAGTGCTTAATACCGCTTATCTGTAAATTGGTCGCGTGCCCTCGCCATCCATAGTATATAGTTAATTATAGATATTGTGGTGAACCATACTACTCACTGTCTAGTCACTACGGCCCCCCTGCAGCGTCTAACGTCTCCCTAGACGAGCTCGCGAATCGCTCGCCTAATCCTGTTCCTCCGGAAAAAACCACATTATTTTAGATATTATTATTATTCAATATCTATGGCCCTCACCCCGCCATCGTTAATGTCGACTACGATAATCCGATAATGCCGCTACACGTCGACACCCCGACTCTTTCTTAGCCCGGCACGCGCCACACAATGCACACTGACGTCTGACAAGTGACTGTCACAGTTGCAGTACAGTACAGTACGTTATTAGTTAGTACTTAGTTATTCTTATTACTTATTTTATGATTTATTATTTAATATTTTAATAATTTATGCAACGGTCGTCACAAAGTCGTCACAACAATTTGTACCTTCTACCTACGTATAGAAATTCAGGTAAGAAGTCTTATTAATTAATAATATATTAATGTTATAATAACTATATTTTATACCTATAACAGGTTATAAGTTACAAACCACTTCACATGGGTATTAAGTGCTTTTAATTTAATTTAATAACTATTAAATATGAAAAAGTGTTCAGTTTCTAAACGCCATTTCAACCGTACAATTAAAAATCAATTAAATAATCTAGAATGCTCTGCTAAATCAATTTTAAATCAAAAACATTATGTTGAATCAACTGTAGTAAATGATGTAGAAGTTGGTGCAAATATTAATGCATCATCATCTAATATTATTTCAAATGATTCAGAAATATCTTCATCCACACCGTTATTACATAATTATGTAGATAATGAAAATTATAATTATATAAATAATGACCATATAGTTATTGACTCTGTTGTTAATATTCAGAAGGATAATATTACATCTATTACGACTTCATCTTCATCTAGGATGAAGAAACTTTTAACATTGTTTTGGCTAATAATCTTCAAAAAAGTTCTGAAAGTACTGAAAATATTTTTCAAGAACTTCATAAATGGAGTATTGAATATAAAATTAATCATAATGCCCTGAAAAGCCTTTTAACTATTCTGAGGAAAACACCCACATTTAAAACTCTACCGAAGGATCCTAGAACGTTTTTAATGACACCAAAAATTACATTACTGCGAACTGTAACTCCAGGGTTGTATAATCATTTTGGTATCTTAAATAGCTTAAACAATATATTTAAAAATGAAATCTCTGTTCCTTCAATAATTAAGGTATCTATTAATATTGATGGACTCCCTTTAAGTAAGTCTTCCAGCAGTCAGCTTTACCCTATCTTAGGCATGGTTAAAAATTATAAGCCATTGGATAATATAGTTTTTCCGATTGATATTTACCATGGCAATGAAAAGCCATCTTGTTTTAACAATTTTTTGGAAGATTTTGTAACCGAAGCTATTGGCTTATACGACAAGGACATAACTGTATGTGGGAAAAAAACACGTTTTGAAATACAAATGTTATTATTTGATGCAGTTGCAAAAGCAAGTGTGTTGCAGATTAAAGGTCATTCAGGTTACTCTTCATGCTCAAAGTGTACTGCTGAAGGAGAATATTTAAATGGTAGAATGTGTTTTCCTGATACCACTTTTATAGAAAGGACTGATAATGATTTTAAAAATCAAACTGATGAAAGTCACCATGTTGGACAAACTATTCTTACTAGAATTCCTGGTTTAAATTTAGTGTCGGCTGTACCCTTAGATTACATGCATCTTATTTTGCTAGGAGTTATGAAAAAAATGTTAGTTGGAACCTGGATTTTTGGAAAACCTCCTCATAAATTACCTTCACGAATAATTGATGAAATGTCTACACAATTAATATCATTGAAATCATATATTCCATGTGAATTTTCTAGAAAGCCCAGATCATTAAAGGAAGCAAAACGCTTTAAAGCGACAGAATTTAGATTATTTCTTTTATATTTGGGACCAATAGTTCTTAAAGGTATATTAGATTCAACTAAATATGACCACTTCATTACACTTCATTACGCTATTTCTATTTTAGTAAGTAACAAAGCATTTGAATGTCAATATGTAGATTATGCAGAACAGTTATTAAAACATTTTGTTGTTAGTTGTGGTTTAATTTATAGCAAAGAGTTTATGATGCACAATATCCATAATCTTTTACATATAAGTAATGATGTCAGAAAATTTGGGCCATTGGATGTGTTTAGTAATTTTCCTTTTGAAAATTTTCTTGGGCAGTTGAAAAAACTATTAAGAAAGTCTTCTGATGTACTACCACAAATAGTACGCAGATTATCTGAAATACAACATTTATCATATGAAAATTTTAATAAAAATAATACACACATCTTAACGACATCTGAATTTGAACTATTAAAAATAAAACAAACCAATAACATTTTGGCTGAACATTGTTTTGGTCCCCAGTTTGAAGAGTTGATATTTCCTATGTACAAATTAACACTAGCAATAAATAATCGTTGTTGCAAATTGAAATGCAATACAATCATAGAAATCTTCAGTTTTGGTTATGAATCTCAATCTAAATTACCTATTGTTATCGGAAAAAAATATCTAAATGTCATCGACTTTTTTAAAAAGCCAAATCATTCATCTTTAATTGGAATACATTTTGTGTCTGAATTGAACCAATATGATGAATTCTGGCATATTACTGAGATTTTAACTAAATTAGTTAGATTGCCATTAAATAATAAAGGATATGTAGTATTCCCTTTACTGCATATTTAAATTATTTAATAAAAATTAACCATATATTGTAAATATGTTATATAATTATTCTTGTTAACTGTTGTATATATTGTATATATTAAATGTATTTTACCAGGTTAGGTAGTAGTTATATCATGGATGTACCTGGTTGGTATGTTGTTAAATTTGTGGAAGAAAACAGTGTAGAGGCAGTACCATGTAATTGGTTTAACGATCACAGCAATTGTTTTTGGCCTCCTTATAACAAAATAAAAACAGCTGAAGCTATTAAATGTAGAGAAAGTCCATCAAAATCATGGAAATTATATAAATTGAAAATTCTATCAAAAAAAAAAATTTGTGAATATTTTGTAGCTATGAATAAAGCTAATTATGCTCAATATGAATCAGATATTTCATCAGGAACAGAAAATATTATATCAAAAAATACAGGATTTTTACCTCAAAAACGTACAAGAAAACCAAATTTTAAATTGTTGGATGCAGATACTTCTAGTGATAGTGAAGAAGAATGTGAAAGTAAAAAAGTTACCTAATTTTAATTATATTATTATTTTTATTAGTTAGGTACATTTTTATAATTTACACTTATAATAATATTTCAGATAATTTATTAAATGGCACTGAAGAAATACTTGACATTGAGTTAAATGATGAACATGAAATGAGAGGAATAAATTTAGATTTAAATTTGTCAAATGATAATTTAATTGTTTGCAACCAAGAAGCTGTTGATTACCAAACTACTGATCATATCGATTCAATGGAGGAGCTTCAAAAATACATTGATACAAGTAATAAATCACATTGAAATATTTAACTAGTATTTAAAAATAATCTTTATATAGGTAAATTAGTATAATAGGTACCTACTCCATCACTCCAATATTTATAATTATACACAAAAAAAGGTTTTTGTAAAATGATAACTTATTACTTTTAAATGCACATTTCCATAAATAAACTTATGATATAATGACATAATGTGAATCTACATAATTATTTTTATTAATAAATGATGATTATAGTTACTTAATATTATTTTATGTTTTCTAGAATTTGAAACTTTAAGTAAAACCATTTTGAATCAGCAAGAGAACATGCAAAAAAGTAAGCATTATTTATCTATTTATTGAAATTTAGAGGATAAAATAAAGTTGTATCTAAGAAAATTTATAAAATTCTTATACTATCAAATCAGTAGATTGATGACTCTTAGATAGAAAAATAATGAATGCACCTATTTAAAAATCCCCTTAGGTACTTAATATTATTTGTATTTTCAGTAATTGACAAATGGCATCAAGATTCATCAAGGTTGCTTGTAACAATGAGTCTACACCAAAAAGAACAATTAAATTACTTACAAAATATTCAAATGATGGTCAATAATATCAACACTATACCTACTGATATTGATAATTATACAGACAAAAATAAAGAAGAAGATATCATATACAGTCAATTTCCAGCAACTTCTTTAGATGTTTTAAATAAATTAGATAACGAAGTAAAAGTTCTAAAATCTAAGAAAATTGATGTATATAATGCATTGGTGAGTTTTGCCACATTTCATGGTATTTAATAAATATTAATTTAAACCTCAGTAACTTCTTATAATATTCTGTGTTATGTAGTTTTAGCTATTTAATAATTGGTACGACTTGATCTATAATATGATACATTGCTACTAATTATTGATATTGCTGTAATATCAGAATGAATAGTGATTTAGTAGTAAATAAGGTGTTAAAATGTACAAATATAACAACAATAATACAATTTGTTTCAGGTGAAAAACATGTCACTTATTGGTGGAGCATCTTTGGGAGAACTTTTAAGGCGCATTCTTAAAAAACTTATGACTGATGAAGTGGCTGAAGAATTTAGTTGGTTTGGGTGACAAAAAAAATATAGATTTGCAACTACTGGATTAGCAGATTTGATAAAAAGTAATTTATTAATTCTCTTGTAAATAATTTGTTGGTAAAAAATTCAGATTTAAAAGCAAAACATATTTATCTTAGGAATTTTAAAACGGCATTCATTATTAAATCAATAAATTGAAAATGTACAGTATTTAATTAATTTTATAAATGATTAGGTAGTTTTTATTATTTGAAACGCAGACATTTGGTATTTCTTCATTCAAATTTTGTTACCAAAATAAAAATATTATGCACAGTTTCATGATTTCATACAAATTAAGAGTAGTAAAAATAGTATTGTAATTATTAAAGGTGCAGTTAAATTAAAATATAAAGATCAATCAGATAAAGATATAGAAGTTATTGCTGGAACGTGGTTAGCAAAGGCTAAAGAACGTAAAAAAAAAATAATCTCATCGACCAATGAAGATAATAGTACCAAATAATATGGTTTTTACAACTGATCGCTCAATAAAAATAATGTATTTTTTTTTTAATATGTATTGTTAATGGTAAACTTTTCACGATTACCATGTAATTATTATTTTTTTATACATTTTTTAACCTTAATACTTATATAATACTGTATGAAATTAAAATGTCTATTGGAATTTGGTATAATTTGTATTTAAATTTACCTACTTATTAAAGATGATTTTTTTTTTTTAATTTGAAACTTTTTTATATATGTATAATATTAACAATTTATTATTATAATATAACCATTGATGGGTAATTTAATAAAACTTTTTATTGATAGTTGATATATTATGCATTTTTTGTTCCATCATTTAATAAAAAAAAATATTATAAAACTTATTTATATTTCACTATATACATTATAAAGGTTAGTTATAAATTATTTATTTATGTATGTTAAATACATTTATGAAAGTTATATTGTTGCAGAAGACTGGCAGTATAATGTATAAACTTTAATGATCTGATTGGGTATTCCTTAGATATCTAATAAATATCTTGGCAGATATTCCATAAAAATGTCTCTCTATTCTCGGATATCAAATGAATATCTGTGTGGATACCAATGCCATATCCCATGAATATTTTCCAATTGTTTCCTTAGATATCTAATGAATATGCTCATAGATTCTATAAGCATATTCATAGTAAATCTCAAGCGAGACATATTGATATAATAATTATATTCTATTTATATATTTAGCCTATTGATGGATATACATGGAAAATATATAAATTCTAAACAGTATATTCATAACATTTGAAAAGAATATAGAATGCTATGTGGGTTTATACTACTAAATTAAGGTAATACCATTTAGTTTATTATGTTGTGTTTTTCCATATGTTCTTATTTTGTGTGTATTTGTATTATTATAATATTGTCATATCTATTAATTTTAAACTTAATCTGTTAATTTAAAATTGCCGTTTGGCGTTTATATATTATAAATAAATAAATAATATTCTACGAATTAAATTAATTAAATCGAAAAACCGTTGATATACTAAAATATTTTATGGATAACATGAAAATTCAAAATTAACTTAATTGGGAATTTTAAAAATAATATAAGTTGATTTTAAGTTAACGTATATCCTAATGAGTTAAGTTAAAGTTAAGTTACTTAAAACAGCGAACTAGTAAGTTAAGTTAATAATTTAAAATTAACTTAACTTTTAACTTATTAACTCATTAATGCCCAGCCTTAAATATTTCACATACCTATCTTACTTGAGAATTAAAATATTGAAAATCGCTGTTTCTTCAATATAGATTTTGTTCTTACGTAAAAGTTTTATAATACAATTCACTCTAATATCAAAACTAACAGAACACTATTGTAACTAGTGAATGGAAATTTGCTATGTCGTACGTGTGGTTAACCTAACGGAGACAACAAATTCATGGAGAGCTTTCTATTAAGACGATGCCACACCCGCATGTGTTGTCTCCGTCTTACAAGTGTTCAACATAGAAAAAACTGTTTTGCGCAGGACAACTTTTATCTTTCTGTATTTGTAGTAGTTGCTCCAAAATGTCTGAACATATAAGATAGAAAATTATCTATGCAACAGCGTGGCTATATTTCAGATGACATAAATACAATACAAGTTATTTGTTTATAAACAGTTCGTTTTTTTGTTTTTTTTTATTTGCTCATATAAAATAATTGGATAGTGCTATTAAAAAAAAAGAACTCTGTTGTACAGATAAAGTTCTTCTTTTCATGTTGTGAAAATTTGGTAATTCTACAACAAATATGGTGCGAGAAAAGAAGTCCCACGCAAAACGGTTTTTGCTTTGTTTTACATTTGTAAGACGGAGATAACACATGCGGGTGTAGCGTCCTCTTAAGAAATTAAATTACCTTCCATTTATTATTTTTCCTAAACATTATTGCCACATTATTTTAGTTTTATAGTATATTCATTTTTTTTGTATTTACTAATATATATAATTCTCTGATCTTATTTATTTTTTTCAGTGTTTTTCGCTAGTGTGCCCGTGTTAATGTAGATGGATTTTGAATTTTGTTGTATTGCATTGGTGTTAAGTTAAAAAGTTTTGGTGATTGATGCATACGCGTAACAGGATGACCTGAATTATATTTATTTATTCAAAATATTGTTACCTAGTAATATATGTAATACGAATACATTATTTATAATTATTAAAATCTATGTTACGATTATTATTGAATATTTTAGCATGAGGTAGATTTGGATCTTCATTTATGCGATAGATAATAGAGGGTATATACCCTATAGGTTCCTCCTTCTTATAATACCTATCTTATGACTGGAATAGACTGCTTTACTGGATTTATGTCGAAACATGTAGATTTATTAATAAGAAAACCCAAAAAACCTAGTTTTGAACTTACTGAATCAGGTAACACACAACAAATTTTCAAAGTTTAAATAAATAGAGGAACTGCAATTTTGGAGTGCATCTAGGACAGTTTTAATTACTTTATGATTTTCCAAATATATTGCTCTCTGGATTTTGAGTTCAGTCAAACTGTTGTCTTCATTTATATGTGGTGAATAAAACTCTGTCAGATTTTTAAAGGATTTACTTTCACTTTTCAGATAGGAATTGATTTTTTGAAAAAATAGTCTCAAAATCTATGTTAATTTATAAATTTGTAAAAATTCATCAGTTGCAGAACTGTTGTTCCATTCAGTAATTATTTATAATGCAGAAACTACACATGGAAATAGATGGACAAAATTGTTCACAGCATCATAACACTGCACCCAGCGTACAGAACAGTCTTTTTTAGAGTTTTAATTTTGAGGTTTAAAATTACCTTCATTAATTGCAATAAATAGTGCATAAAGAAAGAGGAATTGAATGAGTTCTTTTTTTCAAGGAAAAATTACAACATTTTTTGTTCCTTTCTAGTTCCAATAAATTACACAGATATGCAAATAATTAAAATAAGGAAATATTTTTTTTTAATGTGCTTTGCCAATTAGTCACTTTATTAATATTACTCATAAGTTATAATTTATATAGAAATGAGTACATATATAAAATAAAATAATTTACAACAATCGATAAGACAGTCGACAGACAATTTAATTTTGAAGATCACAAAATAGAATTATAAAATGTGTACCTACTTGTAGGTATATATTATAATTAAAAGTTAAAGAAGGATACATATGAAAAAAAAAACTAATGATTAAATAAGAATTTTTATTTTATTTGGAAATAGAAAAGGAACTCGTTCATTTTCCAAAACAACGACAAAGGAAAAAAATTCTTTTTTTTTTTTAAGGAACGAGAAACGGAACGAATTCCTATTTATAAGGAACTTGCCAAACACTGAGTTTAGAACTGTACAATATGTAGGTATCTACTAATATCACAGAACAATATACAAGCGATACTCGATCAGCTGATCGGGCTTCTGTATTCCTGCGGTATGAAGAATTGGACTATAAAAGTTGTACCGTATCCGTATTCTGATAAAATGTTGGTAGGTATATAACGTGTATCCTTATTTGTTACGAAATTGTAAAAATGGAAACAATCCATCGACCGCAGATGACGCTTGTTTTAATGTATTCAAAGTTTTTTTATGTATGGTATTGTTAGTTTCAGTGTTGTATAAGTTTTGCTTTGAATTGAAAACTATAATATTTTTGTTTGAAATTTTTGAAATAATTTATAATATTGATATGAAATATTTAATTGATAACGAATATCACGATTTCTAGAGACCATGTTTAAGGCCACAATCACCTGATTTTTTCCAATACATACAATGTCTATGCCCCAATAATACAGGGATCGGGAAATGTAAAAGTAACGAAACAATTATTTTAGCTATTGATTCAAATAAGGGAGGTTAGCTTTACTCACGTAAGATTCCATGATGGATGAGGAAACTCGTAATACAAACAAAATCAGAAAAATTAATGCAATATTTTGATCACTTATGAAGGTCATGCTAATTGTGAGATTTTATCAAGAAATTTAGTTATATATAGTTAATATATATTTTAAAATTATTTAAAATTTTATTTAACTTATAACTGTCTGTATTGTAAGTTGTATCATTTTTAAGAATTAAAACTACATACTAAATTATAGACTATAATAATATTGTAGTACCTGTTTTTAAAATATGTGTTGGTACACTATTTAAGTGTTTTTACATTTGTAACGTATTTTAAACAATTTATTATATAATATTCCCCTCGGTCCTCATTAAAATGCACTATTCAATGGCAATAATAATAATTTCAAGTGTTTTAAAGTCATCCAATTCAATTATTTAGCAGATATTTTAATATAAATAATTTCTGCATGTAGTTCAAAGAGTTAGCTATAAAGTAATATCACAACTTTGCTTGGCGGAGTGTTTATTTTGCTACTCTTATTAATTATTTTATTTTAAATGGTACGGAATTATTAAACTATTTACAACTTATCAAAAGTTGTAGGTAATTAAATATTTTTGAAGTGAAAATGCTTGATACGTTTGACATTTGGTACCTACCGTCTCAATATTTTATAGCTTAAGTTTTATACAGTTCACTTTTTTAAAAAACTTTTTTTTAAGAAACCATATAAAAAATTCCTTATCAATTTAAATGAAAATATTTTTGGACTTAGGTTATTGTAAAACAAAACATTTAACAACGTAAGAAAAATAATTAGGTAAAATAAATAAAAAAAAGTTATGTAATTTTTGCAATGTATAATATTTATTATTACAAAAATAAATTAACACTTATTATTTATTTAAACAGACAAACAAATTAAACTTTAAAACATTGTTTATAATAAAATAAAAAACTTTTTGTGGTTTTATGTCTAGTATACTTATGTTTAACTTATTTTTACGTGCTTAATTATTATTTAATTATATTCGCTAATTTGGATTATGCACTATCCCTCAGTTATATGGCTAACAGGGTAATACGACAGTTGTTTATTGATAAGTTAATACAACATTCACTTGTATGTAAAAAATTGAGATATTATTAAATTAAATACATAAATAATGAGATCATCAGAAATATTGTAAATTATATTTGATATACAATGTCTACGGAATTTGTTAACAAAATAAGGGTTTTATAAACTCATATTCAAAATGAATCGAAAATAATTCTTATATTAAAAAAATAGGGTAAGATTATCATACTATATTGGATAGATGTCTTTTTTAATCGTTTAAGTTGTGAATTTATAATCAATAATCAATTTACTTATACACTTTTATACCTAAGAATAATAAATTATCAGTATTTATGATATTACTTCAACAGGTTGAATGCATTTCAAAAAAAGACAATCACCAATGATAATTACCATATTAAATAAAATATTCATAATTCTTGACAGTGACAATCAACGGCAAGTTTTGATGTCAACGCATTAATCATAATCTGCAAAATAAATGAATTAATTAGTTATTTGTACTTTCATTGAGTAACTTGTAAATAATTGATAAAACTATTTTATTAAACATCATTTAGTTATGATTCCTAAAATATACTTGATTATTATTGCACAATATCATATCCTGGAGTCTAAACTTTATAAATAAATGAATTAATATGACATTTTTATGAAAGAATCATGCAATAATTCAAACAATTTTTTAGTTTACCTTGAATACAATATAGAAATGTGTAGAATAGAAACATAGATTAAATACATGATACAAGAATACTGAATATACAGTTTAAGAATTTATTTAGACATTATTTTGCATTTTAAAATAATAGGATCATAAGAAATATTATAAATTATATTTGACATACAATGTCTATGAAATTTGTTAACAACTCAGAAGGTTTTAATAAAGTCATATTTAAAATGAATCAAAAATAATTTTTATATTAAAAAAATAGGACAACATTATCATATATTGAACTGAACTTTTTATTAACAGGTTTCCATTGCACATTGTTTATGATATTTTTTACAATTATGAATGCAATATTCTTATGTCTAAACTTTATAAATAAATACATTTAAATGAAATATTTATGAAAGAATTATCCATAATCGAAACTATTTTTAGTTGACAATACAATACACTATAGAAATGTTTAGTATACAACCATAGATTAAATACATAATACAAGAATACTGAATATACAGTTTAAGAATTTATTTAGATATTATTTTGCTTTTTAAAATAATGAGATCATCAGAAATATTGTAAATTATATTTGATATACAATGTCTACGGAATTTGTTAACAAAATAAGGGTTTTATAAACTCATATTCAAAATGAATCAAAAATAATTCTTATATTAAAAAAATAGGGTAAGATTATCATACTATACTGAATTGAAGTCTTTTATAATCGTTTAAGTTGTGAATTTATAATCAATAATCAATTTACTTATACACTTTTATACCTAAGAATAATAAATTATCAGTATTTATGATATTACTTCAACAGGATGAATGCATTTCAAAAAAAGACAATCACCAATGATAATTACCATATTAAATAAAATATTCATAATTCTTGACAGTGACAATCAACAGCATGTTTTGATGTCAGCGCATTAATCATAATCTGAAAAATAAATGAATTTATTAGTTATTTGTATTTTCATTGATTTACTTGTAAATTATTGATAAAACTATTTAAATAAACATCATTTAGTTATGATTCCTAAAATATACTTGATTATTATTGCGCAATATCATATCCTGGAGTCTAAACTTTATAAATAAATGAATTAATATGACATTTTTATGAAAGAATCATGCAATAATTCAAACAATTTTTTAGTTTACCTTGAATACAATATAGAAATGTGTAGAATAGAAACATAGATTAAATACATGATACAAGAATACTGAATATACAGTTTAAGAATTTATTTAGACATTATTTTGCATTTTAAAATAATAGGATCATAAGAAATATTATAAATTATATTTGACATACAATGTCTATGAAATTTGTTAACAACTCAGAAGGTTTTAATAAAGTCATATTTAAAATGAATCAAAAATAATTTTTATATTAAAAAAATAGGACAACATTATCATATATTGAACTGAACTTTTTATTAACAGGTTTCCATTGCACATTGTTTATGATATTTTTTACAATTATGAATGCAATATTCTTATGTCTAAACTTTATAAATAAATACATTTAAATGAAATATTTATGAAAGAATTATCCATAATCGAAACTATTTTTAGTTGACAATACAATACACTATAGAAATGTTTAGTATACAACCATAGATTAAATACATAATACAAGAATACTGAATATACAGCTTAAGAATTTATTTAGATATTATTTTGCTTTTTAAAAATAATGAGATCATCAGAAATATTGTGAATTATATTTGATATACAATGTCTACGGCATTTGTTAACAAAAAAAGGGTTTTATAAACTCATATTCAAAATTAATCAAAAATAATTCTTATATTAAAAAAATAGGGTAAGATTATCATACTATATTGGATAGATGTCTTTTTTAATCGTTTAAGTTGTGAATTTATAATCAATAATCAATTTACTTATACACTTTTATACCTAAGAATAATAAATTATCGGTATTTATGATATTACTTCAGCAGGATGAATGCATTTCAAAAAAAGACAATCACCAATGATAATTACCATATTAAATAAAATATTCATAATTCTTGACAGTGACAATCAACGGCAAGTTTTGATGTCAACGCATTAATCATAATCTGCAAAATAAATGAATTAATTAGTTATTTGTACTTTCATTGAGTAACTTGTAAATAATTGATAAAACTATTTTATTAAACATCATTTAGTTATGATTCCTAAAATATACTTGATTATTATTACGCAATATCATATCCTGGAGTCTAAACTTTATAAATAAATGATATTATATGACATTTTTATGAAAGAATCATGCAATAATTCAAATTATTTTTAAGTTTACCTTGAATACAATATAGAAATGTGTAGAATAGAAACATAGATTAAATACATGATACAAGAATACTGAATATACAGTTTAAGAATTTATTTAGACATTATTTTGCATTTTAAAATAATAGGATCATAAGAAATATTA
>JANEHU010001043.1:0-10680 GCA_027563435.1 Nasonovia ribisnigri | reverse complement strand
TTTTTATGAGTTAATACATTATAATTAGGACTTAGTTGCAACAATTTTTCATTTTCAGAAATTCCTAAAATTAATACAATTTAAAATAAATAATCGTAATGGCCGTAATAATATAGTTCAAGGGTTTAGTAACAATAATATGTTATATAAGTACATTTCAAATTTCATAAAATTTTGTAGACAAATTTCAGGTTCTTAGCGGAGCGGTGAATGTATTGGTTTTACAATGATGTAAAATTTGAAAATCATTTTGTAGTTAAAAATGTATAAAATGCAAATTTCAAATTATTTTATAGTTCAAAATGTATAAGTTTTATTGTAGCTAAGAATTGAAAAGAGAAGGTTGTCCGTAAGTTTTGCTTACAATAATTATAAAAAAAATGATGATTTGTCAGCCTAGGTCCTAGGATATACTATATTACATTTAAGTTGTAATATAATTAATATTATTTGATACAAATAAAAAAAGATCCTTGCACTACACGTACAATATAAACATTTTTTTTTTATTTTTTTAGTAGTAAAAATAAAAAAATTTAAATTTGATTAAATTTTTATTGGAAAAATTCAAAATAGCCAATTTGTAAATTTAATTAAAAGAAACATTTTGATGGTAAAAATATTTATCTACATCAATTAGTTTATTTTTAGAATTTTTTAAAATATCAATATTTTTTTTTATAAATTATTTTGGAGCGTTATAACTTCTTTCAAATATTATTTTCCATATTATTTCTGATATGAGTATATTTTTTAAATAAGTTATTAATTATATAATTTTCACAATTTTTGTTGTACGTTTAATTAGCATCATTTTTTTTTTTTTTATTAAAAAAAATATTGATATTTAAAAAAATAAACTAATTGACTTAGATAAATATTTTTACCATCAAAATTTTTCTTTCAATTAAATTTACAAATTGGCTATTTTGAATTTTTCTAATAAAAATTTAATCAAATTTAAATTTTTTTATTTTTACTACTAAAAAAATAAAAAAATTTTTTTTATATTGTACGTGTAGTGCAAGGATCTTTTTATAATAAACAAAAAAAAATTTTAAAAATATTAATTAGAACAAAACTTATTCTAAAAGTTAGTTCTTTCTGTTACACCTCTTGTATAAACAGGGCTCGAAATATTATGATGCACTTATAAAGTTCTAAAATATATGCAAGTTTTACTAAAAAATATTATTATTATATAAAAAGGAAATAATGAATGTCAACTGAAAAGCATTTGAAAAACACAATACAAGTGAAAATCCCAATAAGTCTTCTAGCAGTTCTAGCCCAAAAAAAAAAAAAACCATGCGAATGTAACAACTTCCGAGCCCTGTTTATAAGCAATTATGATAATTTCAAAGTAACATTACCACTGGATGTTGATGGTTGATCTTTATCGTTAAATTTATAAGGAATAGCAGTTGGCTTCAACCTCGACATTTCTTTAGTCATAAAACAGTCAGGCGAAAAATGTTCTTGGCATAAATATTTAGTATACAGTTTTGATTTATCAAGAGATAATAATTTTAAATTTCCTAAAACAATTAATTAAAATGTCTAATTTAAAACGTCGATTAAAAGTACTAATTATAAATGTCAACATAAAATTAAACAAATTTAAGTACCATCTACCTATAGGTAACTAACATAAATTAAAAATATTCTAACCTGCATTAATGGTCCATGTGTCTAATCTAGTTTCATCTCTAGGAAATCGAAACATTTTCAATGTTGGAAAGTTTTTTTTCGATTTATTGCAATTTACATATTGACAGATATTACCAGACATTATAAGTTTTAAAATTTAAAAATTAATTAAATATTTTAAGATAAATTTACTGAAGTTGCCGTGTTTGTAAATGTGGAAGTGAAAACAGCTTTATGATTAAATGAAGTACAATAAAATGAATATTTTATATTACATAAAATCAATGATAATATATTTTCCAAATTTGGTACATTGTCACGTAACACGAGTAACACTCAATTGATTCAATTATCCAAAACGACAAAAACTGAAAACACTGTTGTTTTTGTTGTCAGATAAAAATATATCATCGATCAAAACAAATACTAAAAATAGAACCGCAGTACGCTACCGTCGTACGCGTATAGCAAAACAGCACCCATCCTATGTTTACCCCTCTTGAATGCAGTCGGACACAGCGACGTCTAACGGCTGAATGCAATTAGCCGCTGCCACTATAAACAATTGAATGGCTTATCTGTATATTATAAAATCAATGATTATACTGTAGTTACTAATTTGTACATCTTTATTACTAATAAATAAATAATTTTATGTTTTTTGAAGCTTTGATAATTTTTTTTTTTTTGAACTATTTTGTTTAAGCTCTCTGTTATGAGTTAATGTAAATTGTTTCATTCTCATTAGTATATAAATTTGATGACAAACTTTGGAACATGAAAACAAGTCCATGATTTGCTTTTGAACATAAAGATGGGTTTTGGGAAAATTCTTTCCCTAAATTTTCTAGCCCAGAGTATGTCAGGGTACTTGAATTAACACTGATACTCTCGCGTAGCATTATCTCATCAAATAAGAGCATACCATGTTTTTGTTGATTACTTAATAAGGATATTTTCTTTTTTAATAATTTAAAAAAATTTTCATCAAATCCACATTCTGATTTTACAACCGAAAGATATCTTCTTATTGTTCGTGGACACGGTAATGGAAGAATTTTTTGTTTTCTTAAAAACTCATAAGCACTTGGAGATCTGAGTAAAAATAAAAATTATACAATCGAAATGAACGAATTATTGAAATAAATTATACTACATACAAAATACTTGCCTAATACGAAAAAGAATGCATAATAATATCCAATTTTCTGAATACTTTCTATTTTTCGAATTTGAAAAATGACTTGCCATAAAAATTTCATTTATTATTGTTTTTTCTGATTCGTTTAACTTGTTATTGTTAAAAATAGTTTTTAAAGTGTCAGTAGTCATTGTCTCCATTTCAGTTTGTATTTTCCCAAGTTTACTACATAGATTTGATATTCTTGACTTATACCTAAGTAGATTCCTAATTAATTAACTTATAATAAATAAATTATGAATAATTTTTAAAACCCCAGTTATTACAAAATATAATTAATTTTTTTTAAATATTTTATTCAAATAAGTCTACAACTCCCAAAAGTTATTAAATTATCCAAAAATATTAAATTTAACCTTTTATTTGATTTTCTTATGATATTTTTTGCCTTTAAAATACCACAATACAGTTTCTTTCTAGTTGGAGTTAGTGTTTTGGATATGTATGTTTTTTTATGGTTCTGGCTTAAGTTCAATCTGTATTTTTTAGTTCTAAATGAATGTAACAACTTTTCACATAAAATACATCTTTTTCTACCAGGTTCTATTAATGTAGAACATTGCAAATGATGCCAAATTTGGTTTGAATTTGTTTGTCCATTTTTATCATAGATTCCTATAAATGATTATTAAGATAATTTAAAAATCATTACTAAATAAAAAATAGAATTATTGAATATACCCGGATAATTTATTTTGCTTGGTCCACCTAAGCAAATAAATTTCAAGAAAAATATGTTTAGTACTTTTTCTATATCTTTTGTTTGAAATGGATAAGCTAAATTAAATAAACATTTATCTTTAGCTAATGATTCATTAATGATAAAATAATTAATATTTAAATCTGGAGTGAAAACTATTTGTTTTTCAATCACTATTTTGGTGTCTCTGGTGTTGTCATATTTCAAAAAATAAAAACTTATGGCAGCTTCATCACAAAAATAGTTCCAGCCTGGTGGTATATTTATATATTTAAGATTATGTTTTAATGTCATAAACGAATCAACCAACTTATTCTAAAAAAATATATAAATGAGATTAGGAGATTAGGATGGTATTAATTGTATATTATATTTTTATACTTAATATTACTTCAAATATTATCGTGCAATATTAATAATAATTAATACTGAAGTCATAAACTACTTATAATATATTATTATCTTATTGTAATATTGTTATTAGTAAGAATAAATATATATTATTATATTTTTTTGTTAGATACCTCAGAGTTTATTAATACTTCATCAATATCCTCAATCTTTGGTGTAAAATCATTTTCTTCAGACACAAAAAGCTCTCTTCGACATGTATTGCCTTGTGTTGGTTGAAATAGGGTCAGTACATTAGTCTGTTCACTTTTTAAATCCTATTATTTTAAAATTTTAAATAGATAATTTATGTATTAGCAGTATTAGGTATGTAAAATAATGTTAATTTCAATATAATACCCCTGTGAAAGTTTTAGTAACAATTTCATTTTGACTGGTTTCGCCAGTTTTGTTTAGGTTTACATTTCTAAAAATTGATGGAATTGCGTTTTCTTTTAATTTTGGTTTTAATCGCTGTGGTATATTCATATTATTCTTTATATAGTACCATTGAATATGATAGAATTATAATATGATATTATTAGTTAATCGTCAGTATTTAATTACAGTTTCTCAAGTTAGATACATACTTTATCCTCATTCAACTCATTCCACCATGAATATGAATGATTTATATACATTGGATCAAAATGTTGTTCACAAATATGTGTCGGTTTTGTTATTTTACCATTCATTTTTGAAACAATTTGTATCCATTCATTCCGGAGGTTATTACAATTTGGAAATTGAAACAGTGAAAATTTCTTGTCTTTACTTGACTTGTGATTTTCACAATCAACAATACAGCAGACATTAACCATTTTAATGAGCAATAAGAAATTCGTAAAAGCAAATAACACTAAATTAAAATGAAATTATTACATTTGCAAATAATTATTAATTAATAAGAGAAGGGTAATCAAAATACTATATATAATCATACTATAAAAATATATTATACAATTATTAATAAATTTATAATAATGTGATCTAGTCATTAATAAATTTGTAATAATGTATTATGTGATCTAGACATCTAGTTATTAATAAATTTGTAATAATGTGATCTAGTTCCATAAGTATCCACTAAGACGGCGCTAGTAATGCTAAAAGGAAAATATCCCCCCGAACTCCGCCTGTTGTAATACATTTCGTAACCACAATATTCATCTCGTGTCCAGTCCTGTATATCTTAGTCCGTGCTTTTAATAAAACAAAATTGTGATAAAACTAATTACGCGTTTTATTCAAAATAGTAAGAAAATTAAATGTTAAAAACTTTTTAAAAATAACATAATAATTATTAACTATTGAAAAATTATAAATATTGAAAATTTGACTACTCATGCTAAATCATTGTTATTTGTTGTCATGTCCTTATGATCAATGTTAATAGGCAGAACTTGATCGATTGACAAAATTACAGAAACTATACACTTTTTTAAAAACTTTTTTACGCTCTTCAACTGTCTTCAAGTATTACCAAGTCATCAATGAATATAAACACATAAATTGTATACTGTTTGAAAGGTTGAAATTTTTAGTTTTTACTATGATTTATTGGAAACTGATAACTGATACTAATATAAAAATAAAATATTATGCTTTATTTAAAATGTTTTTGTTAGTTAATATTGGAATGAGATTTGCGCCCTTGGCGATCGTCCATGTCGCCAACCTCTAGCAGAGGCACAGATGCTTTCACTGCTTTAGTTTTTGGATAGAACATTTTTATAGATGCTAATTTACTATATTATTATAGGTATTAGGGACTTATAAGTCATATTACATTTCAACAAGTAAATTCAAATGCTAAAGTAGTAATAAAATCAATAGGACAATAGGTACTTATCTTTCTGTACGGATGGACCACCGATTTCTAACTAAAGACTTAGTAATTTTTTTTCTGATGGTACGCTTTACCATCAAATTTTTGTTCGCCATAGTTAAAAATTAAACTCTCGTGTTTCTCGTCGAACGGACAAACGATAAATGACGAGTTTTAATTATGGATAATAAGGCACAAGTATAAGAAATTTAGAATATTATATATTTTGTACTTTATAAATATTATACATTTTTTTTTATATGATTAATATATAAATCACATAGGTCGTTTGGTTTAGTCTTAAGTTGCTGGAACTCTGGAAGTGGTAAATATTTATAATAAAATTATTGGATTATCCTTCACCAGTTAGACTGGAAAAGTGGAAACATCATAATAATAATTATTATGACTTTTTCTGTTTTCATAATATCATAATAGGGATTTATTCCTGGAAAAAATTAATCGCTGAATAGCCTAAAATAGATCGTGTGTGCTAGACGCGACCGAATTCGCCATTCGCCGTTTGTCGTAATGGTGAGAGAAGTAACCATCGACGTCGCCACCGTCCGTAGGCGGCAGCACATTAGGAATGAAAAATTAAATTCGGCAACAAAAAACATGTCTACGAAAAATGGCCAATACAAAGGATAAGAGTTATTTTAGAGAAAAATACTAAATTATCAAAATTAAAGAATACATTATTATCTAGGGAAGATATATCCATTTGTAGATTAAACAACTGAAACGGTAGTTATTTAAGATTAAAAAATTACAATTTTCGTCAACTTAAAAATATCGTATTTCTGTTAAGAATTTATAAAACGCCAAATGGATGTGTCATTCCCTAGATAATGTTGTTAACTTTAATTTGTATATTAGATTGTACCACAGAATAGATTAAATTTAATCTATTCTGTGATTGTACTACGCTAGTATCAAGGTGGATTGATTAATACCTATTACCTACTTTCGGAATAAAAACTATTTTTCGAAAACATGTTTTTACACCGAAATATAGCTACACTGACATCCCCTTGAGATTTTAACGTTCCCTTATAATGTGGCTTCCGGGTAGAATGCGGCCTGGCCACACCTAATTACTTAACCGTAGTTCATAGAGGCATTTTACTTATGTAGTTGGTTTTCATTTTATATTTCGTATAATAAAGCCCTTGTCGCACTTGTCGATTTAGTTATAAGTCTAAAGTCATTACAGGGCTATTTTTTTACTTGGCTACTTACTTCTTCACACATAATATTATTAAAATAGTTAAATGACTTAAATGTAAATTATATAGTAATTTTTCAATAGTAAATAAGTATTGATCACTTAAGAACAATTTGTTTTTTATAAATAAATACCGACATTCTTATTTTTCGTATCGTTATTATAATATAATTTTTTACAATATTGTAATAATTAACATATTTAGTTGAGGTAGATCATTTAGATGTTACTACTCTAGTCGTTACCTAATACCTATTGATAGTTACCTAGTCACCTAGTGATGTTGGAATGTTGGATTGAATAAATACAAAGGATGACGACAAACATTGGGGAATGGGAATTGATATAGCCATAAAGGTATAGCCACAAATAGAGTTTGGAATTTGGGGGACTGAAGCCCTACTATAAATTATAGTTAAATAAATTACGTTGAATAAGCTTTTAATTCTATTTTTTGGGGGGCCTTAGCCCCTATGCCCTTCCCCTTAGTTGCACCTATGCGGCTATGCATATAGATAGTTTCAAAATTTAAACTTTCTGGGATACTATGACCATCGTCTATCTGTAAAAAAAACGTTCTGTGGTTGTAGTTTCAGGCTTTCGATGTTCTGGAATTAAAATTCTGTTTAATATAATATATTTTATGTTCGTTTTATTTTCAATATGAAAACAATTATTCTGGAACGTTAATTTCCTGTTATTTTGATTTCTATATCTAATTTTATTTTCTGCCATTTTAATTTTCTGTTAAATTTACTTTATGGATTACTAACGTTTGGTTCTATTTACTGAAAAATTATAGGCACCTCATAAGCGAAAATCCATTAAAATGTCTTGGGGAGGGTCTAACATTTTTAACATTAATGTGAGCGGGGGTGGGGGGCGGATTGCATAGGCGCAATTTGGGTTAAATTTATGGGGGTGCTAGATTTAAGTTGACCAAAGTGACTCGTGGGGGGCTTTGCCCCCCACACCCCCCTACGAACTTACCACAACACCATTTATACATTCATCGCATTAACTTATTAATCTATAATTTATAAGAAAATAATATTAAAGAAAATAAAACACAGATTCAAGGTACCTATATAAATACAGATAAATACATTTTTTATTTTTATTTAATTATTATATTAAAGATATACGTCTTTGAGTCAAACCAAAGTTATTTATAATTTTATCTTTATTAATTTTAGTGCTAAGATCTCTCTCAATACTGATAACTGACAAATCGGTAAATTTCGATTGTCCCATACTTGTCCTAAGCCAATTCTTTATACGACGCATCGACGAAAAAGACCTTTCACAAGTAGCCGAGCTTATAGGAATTGTCAATCCTACTTGAATAAGTTTAAATAAATTTGGAAAAACATCTTTAGTCACCACTTTCTTTATTCCTTGTATATCAAAATCCAAATTTCTATTTTGTATACAATTTCTTGTCAGCAACATTTCAGCTTTTAATGACATTAAATCAATATTTACAACATCCTGAAATTATATCACCCTCACGTGATTATTTTATTTACAGAATTAATCTATATTACATTAACTAACCTTGTAATGATTAATGAAATATGAACCTTTTTCAAAATCCATTTTCATAAATTTGTCTAATGAGTTAGCTAAAACTAAACTTTCATCCGAAAAACGGTACTTTAAATTGACAATAACAGAATCAATTATTTGAAAATAAATGATTTTCCAATGCTCATTGCCAATTGTTCTACATTCCGACTCACTTTGTTGTCCAGTTAAGGTCTCAAGATTATAGCTCTGTAAGTGATGTGGCTCTTGGCGTTTACGTTTAGATTTTGTTCCTAAGGATATAAAAGTAAAAACATTAATACTTAGGTATTAAAGTTAAAAATATCTTATTCTTGACACATTTTTAAATTATTAATTCTTACCAGAGTTTGATAATTCCAATGTTATTTGGTTTAACTGTGCGAATTCCTTAATTTGTTCCCAAAGCTTAAAAAAACTATCTTCATTCCTCTGATTTTCAAAAGTAGAAATTACACTTTGAATTATATTACTTGATGTTCCCAAGGTAGCAGATTTAGATTGAAGTTGATTGCTTAAAACATTTATAATGGATAACACTTCATTCAATATGTGAAGAACTATTATAAATTCTAATTTATTAATAGAACTTAAAATACCTACAAATCAGAAAAGTGAACATTATTATTATTTTATTTACTATATATAATTAAAAAAAAACATTTAAATTAAAGTTTTATAATAATACCTAATGCACGTGCTACATCTTTATCTATTTGTTCTTCGATTTCATCGTTGAGAATATTAAGAATGCTAGAATAATTTTTCAATATTGCAACACAATTTTTATATCTGCACACCCATCTTGTATCACATATTCTTAATACATTTCCTTTATTTAATCCTAAATTTCTTTGCATTTCACATAATTTTTTATTTTTTGATGGTTGCGAAAAGTGTACGTATATTGCTTCAAGCATATTAAAAACATTTTTTGCATTCTGAAAAATATAATAAGACATTTTTTATTAATATCTACAAATCTATAGTTTTTATGATTTTGATTTGTTTTAATATTACCTTTATTGTCTTACATGTATCTACAACTACTAAATTAAGGCGGTGTGCCATACAGTGAGTGTATATAGCGTATGGATAGTGTTCTTTAATTCTTGATTGAACACCGCGTAAGTGTCCAGACATAACACTGGCGCCATCATATGATTGTGCAATTATTTTGATTTTAGACATAGTCAGTTTTTGTTTTTCAAAACATTCGAACAGTGCAGTGACAATATGGTTGGAAGTTTGTCCTTTTGAAACATCAACAAAACACAAAAATCTTTCATATACCTCCAAGTCAATGGTGTATCTCACACAAATTGACAATTGTTCTTCTCTATAACATCTACAATTAAATGACAATTTAATTAGTTTTGACGCATTAAAAAATAAGAGTTTTATAAGAAAAATGCATAAAACAAACCTAGCTTCATCGCACATTAAAGCAAAAAAACCAATCTTTTCAATTTCTTTTACAATAGTTTCTCTGATATCCTCTGCACACAATTGAATTAATTGATCTTGAATAGACCAGCTAGTATAATTTGTTGTTTCATCAAATTTGATTTTGAAATCCGGCTGATAATTTGATAATAATTTACATAATTCCTTAAAATTACCTAACATAATGTTATTAAATATAAATGCAGTTTAAAATTAACTTAAGAGTACCTTGGTTTAGAGAATCTGCATCTTCTCTGTGGCCTCGATAGGCAATACCTTGTTTCCCCAAAAATAATATGATGTCAATAAGCGTACCAATATAGGTGCGGTTTTTGGCTACTTGTTCCTTATAGCCACTACACTGCTTTACCATAACAGAACCAGATTTCTTACAAGCCAAGTACCCAGACATCTTAGATACACAAACTAAATGTCGCTTTGTTTTGTCATGTTTTTTCAGTTTTTCATTAAGCTAAATAGACAAAAAATTAAGTACATATTTTATGAAATATAAAGGTATAATATATACCTATACTCTAAAGTTTGATCTATTTTTATTTTTTTTAGTAATATTGTTCAGAAACCAAAATAGTCAAAATATAAACATACTTTTTGCCAGTTTGAAAATCCTTTTTTTGTCCAAACATCATCAATAAGTTCATCAGCAAACA
>JANEHU010001042.1:0-76836 GCA_027563435.1 Nasonovia ribisnigri | reverse complement strand
CAATAGGTACAATTATTTAAAAAAGGAAAACTCGATAATACATTAATAATAATTAAATACATTTTTAATAAATGCATTCAAAATTGTCTTTTTCTAGTGCATACATTTTTGCACATATTTTTATGCGTATATGTTTGTGTTTAAAGCTTTTAAGTCTCTAAGTCTAGCCATAACCTTTAGTCTTTAATAACTTTTAATTAATGTAACAATATCCAAGCCCTAGTTATAATAATTTAATATTGGATTGATCATATCTTTATGTTGTGAAAAGGTGATGTTCTTTCAAAATCTGTTTGATTTTATATGCATCATTCTGCATTATGTTGAGAGGTTTAATCACGCAAGTTTTTGAAATGAATGTTGTCATTTTGACGTGTTTAGAAATGTTATATCTAATATTAAGTTGATTCAAACAAAATATGAAAGTATAAGTAATAGGTATGTAAGTATGTTATTAGTTATTACCAAGGCTCGGAACTTTAAGCATATTTGTTTAGAAAGTGCATATTGAAAATCTGATTCAATACAAATTTGATTCATAGTACGTATATTACAAATACAAAAATGTGTATTGCATAATTTTGAATATTTGGTGATTTTTGTACAAATTCGCATATTTTAGTTTTAAGAACATAAATTATATGCATATAATATCATAGATTTAACATAAACAATTTTTTTTTTAGAAATTTATACTTTTATACATATAGTTTGACAAAATAAATGAATTCATCAACAGCTATTACTATTGCTCCCAAAAATAATATTATAATCTCTATAGTACTGAGAACTTGTAATAGTGACCGCTGACAGGTTGGTATTTATTTTTCTTCAAATTTACCACTGGATTAATATTTTGTACCATGATATAAATAAATTGTATAATCGTAGGTAATGTAATACATACGTGTACAGTGTTAATTTTTTTTTTCAGATACCTACCTAATTTAAATTTTTAAATTTTGTATGTAAAAGTATTTTATTAATAAATTGCATATTTTTGCATATTTTCCAAATTTTCACCGCATATTTTGAAGTTCCTAGCCTTGGTTATTATTTATTATACAGTAGTACATATAAATTTAAAATTATGAACAGGCACCTACATTAGTCAAAAATACAGATAGCTACCTAACCTATTTGTATACATTTTAAACAATTGTATGCTGTATGATAACATTTATACAACAATTTTGTGTAGGTAATAAGCTATTGCCTATTTGTCAACTGAATGATATTTATTTCAATTTTATATTATAAATAGTAAATGTTATGTAAGATTATTGAGGAGACAAAACCCGTTCCATAGCATTGATTATAAATTTATAAATAATACAATATCCAATATACATAATATGTGTACACTATACGGTATATTATTATCTAATGCGTTGTTTTTTTTTTTTATTATCAATAGAATAATGTGATTTGACCTTTGAAATATAAAATGAAATTAAGATACCAAATACACGTTTTATTACTAGTAAATTGGTAGTTAGATAGCGTACAGATTATTAAGGTTGTAGGTACATCAATGAATCGGCGTATAACAGAAGCACTAAGTATATTATTCTTATTATTCATTGATGGCATTTTTACAAATTAAATACAAAATTGGAATGTAAATAACTTCTTTAATTATCAACCCATAATTATGAATGATACGTCAAAATTCGATAAAAAAAAAATCCTATATGAATCATATTTCAAAAATATAGGTTCCCATTTGAATTTTAAAAGTTGACCCTCGAACCCCCCTACCCAAATTAATAAAAAAATTATTTAATATTAAATTAATTTAGATTATATGATTCAAAAAGGTTTTCAGATAGGTCATTTTCCCCTAATTTAAATATATCATGGTGAAATCTGCTGTCACATGAAATTTGGAACACCTGTATATAATTATTATATTATTATTATATATAAATATATATATTTTATTCTGCTGGCTAACTGATTTGTTATTTTATGCTATACTATTATTACTTAGGTTTTTGAGGTAATCAAAAATCATTATAAACAAATTATATTTTATCAGTATTCAGTATATTATATTTTATAATACTTACCTACTAGTATAAATTGCAGTTTATAACATTTATATTTTTACAAATTAAATACTTAAAAATATGTGTAAATGTCTAAATTCTTCTATGAAAAATGGAAACAGCATATTATGGTAAGTGCATATTTGTTTAAAAATGTATAATATTTAAATATTTAAATTGAAAATAAGATAGAATTTATAAGAATTATGAAATAATGAAATAATTTGAAAAATTAAATAATACATAATACAAAATAATGCATATTAAAAAATTTATTCTGAATCATCCAAATATTCTTCGTGCCCCGCGGGAAACAGTTAAAAATGACATACCTATAACTTGAAATTTTAGAAAGAAGAACGTCTAAACGTCAAAGTTGTAAAATGGATAGTATTATTATATATCCTTATTTATACATAAGGAATATAATAATTCCACGGCCCTTATTTTAAGACAAGCTTCAATTTTCATCTATATCCTGTTCAAAATAAAAAGGGACCAGATTTACGTTTAAAAACAGGTTTTGTCTATGGCCGTCTGGTAGCTTCTTTCTTTGAACAGAGTCTAGTTAAACTTCAAAATAGAAATAAAATGTGATGTCACGTAACATAAAATATGTGAAACAATGAACATTTTTTTTTGAAAATGGATATTTGTTTCTGTTATTGTTTGAATGTTGTTTTGGATATTGATATTGTAAATTGTTGTTGGTTTTTCTGGTTACTATAATATAATAAAATAAGTAAATGATTATGTATGGTAATAAAAAAAAATTTAGCAACGGTGGAATTGATGGGGACTTTTGAAATTGTATTTGTTATGATGTATCTAAGTCATACCTTTGTGTACCAATTTTCAGCTCAATGAGAATTTTTCCGAAGTTGTATTTTCACTGGACTGGACTGAGCATTTTGAGCATTGCATAAACTATGTAAAATATTAAATATACAAATTAGTTATTAGTAGGAAACGAATTTTAATCTAATATACAATTAAAAATATTTAAATACATATTTGTTTATAACTTAATAAATAAAAGTGGAGTTGTTTACCGACGTGTTGGCAGAAAAATCCAGTTCCGGAGCCCTAACAATGGCCAAAGTCCTAACTTATAGTTTTAGTTTAAATTTGTTCCCTAGTTATTAGTTATATACACTCACTGTTTTTGGTTCGTATTTTTTAATGAAAAAGTGGACGAGTTCTCTTACAAATTTAAAAACTTGAGAATTTAGTAGATTGCACATTTTTCCGTTAAAATTAAAATTTGTTGAAATAAATATTGAACTAATAAAATACTTTGTTTATATACGTGGTTGGCATAACAACCTTTTAAAATAAGTAGCATAAAATAATATAAAATATAAACTTTATCAGCCAACAGAATAAAATATATATATTTAATATTTATATATAATAATAATATAATAATTATATATATTAAAATATATATAATTTGGATCCAACAAAATAAAATAGGTGTGCATAGAGTATGCCAATAAATAATCATATAATAATACCTTTTCAAAATTGGTATACAATCGAATAGGACTGAATTGTAAGTTATTTTTTTTACACTCTAAAACTAAATGTTCAAATGCCTCTAAATAGCATTGTGTAGTCTTCGAAGGTTGTAAAATATAAATGAGTGGAACATAAGACTGATTTATTGTACAATGAACGGTAAATAATTGATGGTATAATTTCGGACAACTTTTGAATTTAGCATCTACAAATATAGTGTCCGAATTGCATAGCACTTTTAAATTGCTTAACGTAGAGAAACCTACTATATTTGTTTCTTTATATACTATTAACTATTAAAAAAGCATTTTGAGCATTGCATAACAATGTAAAATATTAAATATATTAATTAGTAATTAGTAGGAAACGGATTTTAATTTAGTATACAATTAAAAATATTTAAATACATATTTGTTTATAACTTAATAAATATTTATTTAAAAATGTATAATATTTAAATATTTAAATTGAAAATAAGATAGACTTTATAAGAAATATGAAATAATTTGAAAAATTAAGTAATACATAATACAAAAAAATGCATATTAAAAAAATTTATTCTGAATCATCCAAATAGTCTTCTGACGGGAAACAGTTATAAATTACATATAACTTGAAATTTTAAAAAGAGGAATGTCTGAACGTATTAGTGCACGACACAAATCATCATTAAAAACAGTCTTACTATTGGTAGATGCAGATGATGCAGAAATAAAGTTTTGTTGAAATTCAAGCTTTCTGTATTTGTTGGTCGATATAGATACTGACTTATCACAAGTATAAAACTTGTCCATCATTTCTAAAAGTTTCATTTGGATATTCTTCCAAATAAAGACTAACTGAAATTAATACCTACAACCTACTACTTAGTTAAGATATCGAATAGTTGTCGTTTGATGTCAAAGTTGTACATTATACAGACCTAATTGTATCGGGTAAGTACTAGGTAGTACACCGTAAAATACTGAAATAAAAACGGAAATTTTTCAGTAATACAGAATATGTACGTATATTTCTTTGTAAAATATTTAAAATAAACACGAAAATTCTACAATATTACGTATTTTATGTATTTATTTGTAATAATATTAAATTGTTCTAAAATATTTAAAAATAATTAAAATAAAACTAGTATAAGATTATATTTTGAAACTAAATGAAACGTATACATATATCGAAAACTTTCCGATGTTAAGACTACATAAAAATATTTATTTAAATTAAAATCCCTTCCCTGCTAGTTGTATACACTTACTGTAATGTGTGGTCCGTATTTTTTCTGAAGGAAATAAAAACATTCTTTAAAAAATTGAAAAGCTGTAAATTTAAAAAAATTGCACATTATGGTTTTGGTTAAAATAAGTATATACGTTAAAAATACTTAAAACTAAATATTTAACTGTATAATATTATAAACTATTGGTTGGCATAGGAACATTTGAATATAAGTTAGCATAAAATAATATAAAATTGAAACACGATCAGCCTTTGGGTCTAACAAAATAAAATATGTGTGCATAGAATATGCCAATAAATAATCATATAATAATAATTGAATGTAAAAAAAATCACAATTTTGTCGGTGCTCTGCAGCTGGCCAGCTGCTACCTATTCTGAATAGTTAGCTGACACACACACGTCAATACACAAGATAAAATAATGATTTAAGTTTACAATAATTAATAATTTTGTGGCGATTAGCATCGAACAAATAAATAAAAAATTTGTGGTGATTCTCACACCCGCGGTATAAATTTGGTATACAATAATAAGTGGCTATTGGCGCCTTTGAAACAATAATAATCCTTCCGCGGCGATCAGCGCACACCAACTTAGAAAAAATAGTAATTATAATACATGATGTTCGTGGCGATTCGCACACGCAATTATAATATGGTGGTACAATTATTTGGCGATTAGCGCCCAATAGTCATGCGAAAACTTTATTATTTTACAGCAATTCACTCACGTAAGCATAATATATATGTTACCGGATATGTTGACAATTTAGGAAAATGTGCGACAATTCCTAGTAAATTTTGACATTTCCTAAAAGCGGAAGGCAACGTTATCACCGCCTAGGAACTGTCATCATTTCCGTAGTTTCTTAGTCAGTGTTATCACTATATAGGGCCCGGAATTTGATGATCTAAAAATATATAAAAAAAATGCATAAAATGACATTTATTAATTTATTGTTTGTAAAAAAATGATATTAAAAATGTATATTTTACTGTAAAAATTGATAAATATTGTTTCGATACAAATTATAATTATTATAAATTAATTAAATGGAACTATATATTATAGTCCTTTACACTCTATAACAGTGATTCTCAACCAGTGTTCCGTGGCACATAGGTGTGCCGCGAACTGGCTGTATAGGTGTGCCGTGAGTCGCGACTGTGTAACTTCTACTGATAAGCTTTTAGCTTTTCAAAAAAAAATTGTCATGTGGAAAAGGAAAGTTACTGAAAATAATTTCGAAATGTTTCCATTGGTACCAAATAATGCTACAAGAACATTGGCTCCTGTCTATAGAGTCTATATAGTAGACAGTATTAAACTAATAATACTGTCGAACTCAAATTAAATGAGAAACGGAGACACACGGGTATATAAAATAAACTTATAAAATTATTTTATATATCTGTGCGGAGACGTGGAATTATATCAAACACGGGTTTATGTCGATTGTGATAACCGATTTTAAACACGTATGTTAATAGGCATAAAATAGTAAGTTTGGTGACAACTGTCAATATTTTCCGAGATCTAAAAATATCAGGTGGGGAAATGACTGATATCGATAAAATGGTTGGTTGAAAAATGTCATGGATATCGCATATCGCAGTATTTATCTGTTTAATATATAACCTGTACATTCAACACGATCCGATTTTAGGTTCTGAGAGGAGCGATGAATGTATTGATTTTATAATGATGTGTGTTTTTTTATTTTTTTATTTATTTTTTTTTTCTGTCTATGATCACCTTTTAGGACAGTAAAAATGCTTAAATTTTCTTCAATACCTAGTACCTTTTCTGATAGGAAAGTGAATCTAGTTGGTACTTAGGGGGGTCAAAAGTTAAAATTTCCCAGTAGTTTTCATGAGCGCCTAGAAAAATAAATGAAAAATTAAGGGAAAAACGGGAATTTTTACGGAAAACCAATTTTCGACAAAATCGATTTTGGTTTTTGGTATAACTCTAAAAGAAATGACCGTAGAGACATGAAATTTTGACCTGAATGTTTATATAAGCATTTTCTACACACCATAGCATTTTCAAAATATTCTGACTTATTTTGAGCTGTTAACGGACATTTTCAGTTTCCAATTTTTTTAGTTTTTTTTTCTATAAATGTCAATAAAATTTTATTTGTTGGGTAAAAAATCTTGAAAATTTAATAGTAGGCTTCTAATATATAGTTTCAAAGGCAGATGAAAAATATTAAAAATCTGTAGTCACAATTTTTTTTTATAGGTAATCAAAGTTCAAATTTTGACAAAATACGTAAAAATGACGAAAATGTGCAATTTATTTTGAGTTAGAAATTCATAAAAATTTTTCTTTTTAAATCTAAGGTTTGAAAATGTAATACAAGATTCCTCATAAGTTTGCATAATATTATCAATAAAAAAATGTTTATAAGCAAGTCAAAATAAATTTTTATGAGCATTTTAAGTTCACATTTTTACAAGATTAGATATTCACTTGATTTCTCATGTAGCGATTTTCTTATTTTGTTGCAATTCAAAAACGAATAACTGTAGATGCTTGAAAATTTCACTGAATATTTATATAAGCATTTTCTATACACCATCTAATTTTGAATATATTTTGACTGTTTTTGAGCTTTTTATAAACCATTTCAATTTTTAATTTTTTTAGTTTTTTTTTATATAAATTCCAATACATTTTTATTTGTTGGGCCAAAAATAATGAAAATTTAATACAAGGCTCCTGATATATTGTTACAATAGCAATTGAAAAATATTAAAAATACATAGGTATTTACACAATTTTTTTATAAGCATTTAAAGTTCGAATTTTGACAAAATTCATCACAGAAAGAAAAAACCTAGGTGAAATTAACAGAATACTTTTGTTAAGTTATAACCAAAATAAATTTGTTAAGTCAATCATATATTTGTTGTTAAAACCAAATTTATATTGGATTAATCATTATACTTCTATTAGATTAAAAACTAAACTTTCATCAAATTGAAAACGACTTGTCGAATTAACAAAAAATATTTTGTTATTATCCTAAGCATTATAGTAAAAAAAAGTTATTACTTTAACAATAATATGTTATATTTAATATTTAATTTTGTTAAACCAAATAAACGAGTTTATTAAATTGATAAATCGTGTTGTTAATTTAAAGTAACTTTAGTTATTTGAAATGGTAATAATTTAAAAATAGACAGAAAATATACATTACTGGAAATTCATTTTTTTTTTATCAATTGTGAACTATAAATTTTATCAATTCAACAATAACTTTATTGAATTAACAATATTTTTATTTCTGCAATCCTGACCACGACAAGATTGTACATTGTTTTTTATAACTTTTACTCATTTGCCGTGTTGAGTGTCATGTGAAAAGTGCGTCGTTTTTCTAAATTTTACAATTTATATTTTGAACGTCGACAAATCCAACTGTAAGTACCTACCTATGTTATTGTATATATAACAGGCGACGAACACCAGTTTCGACGAACTATAAAAGTATTAGAAGAGCAAAAAGTTGAGTATCACAGATACCAACTTTAAACAGAAAAAAAGTTTCGGGCGGTAATTCGTGGATTACACCCTGAAACTGACCCCTGTGACATTAAGAGCGAATCATCCGAGCTAGGACATCTTGTAAATAATGTCACAAAAATTCAAATTAAAAAAAAAGTCGACCCTAACAACAAGTTTAGTGATCGAACTATCTTAAGGCTTCCATTATTCTTCGTGGATTTGGAGCCACAAGCAAACAACAAAGACATTTATGATATTAAAAATTTGTGCTATCATATAATAAAAGTGGAACCTCCAAGAAAAAAAAAAGAACTACCACAATGCAAAAATTGCCAAGTGTTTGGTCACACTCAAAACTACTGTTTCAAAACACCAAAGTGTGTAAAATGCGGTGAAGGACACACTTCACTAAATTGTCCCAAGTCTAAGAAATCAAAGGCGAACTGACTGTGGTGAAGGACATACCGCAAATTGGAAAGGATGCATCATTTATAAAAATGCAATAGAAAAAGCTCATCCTAAAAAAACTACAGCAGTACAAAGAATCCAACAAAATCCTGCGAAGCCAGTCACTCATGAAGTTTCTTTTGCGCAGATAGCTAGTTCTTCGAATGAAAACCAAAAGGGTCCGCTGACTCAAACCCATACACAACAAAAAAAAAATGTACCATCACTATCTGACGTTATGACAGCATTAACAAAATTAAATGAGAGGTTGGACAGGCTTGAAAATAGCCAGCCCAAAACCAAAGCACAAAAGAAGAAGAAATGAGTAGAACGCTTCGAATCATAACATGGAACGCTAACGGCCTTGTACAACGTAAACAAGAACTTGAACATCTTATGAACAACGAAAAAATTGACATAGCTTTAATTTCAGAAACCCACTTCACAACCTGGACCACTCTAAAATTACATGGCTATCGAATATATACAACAGAACATCCAAGCAATCGCGCTCATGGAGGAACTGCAGTAATAATAAAAGAATCAATTAAACATTATGAACTTGATAAACATCCTCAATTAGTTTATTATGACGATCCGAATGAGCTAGTAACTAGATTATATCTTTTAACATCATCACAAAATGCTGGTAATACTGGTGTTAATAACGAAATTATATCTATTTTAGAAGAATTGCGTGAGAGAAATATTATAGAATAATGTCAACCTTAGTGTATAGCTAATGAACTACATTGACCAGCGAGAAAAATATTTCCTAGACGTAGTGTGATAACACGGTTTATTGATGACCTCTGGCAAGCTGATTTAATGGATATGCAATCTCATTCTAAAAATAATTATGGTTTTAAATGTATATTAGTTGTTATAGACACATATTCGAAATATGTATGAGTAGAAGCACTGAAAAATAAATCAGGGAAAGAATGTACAAAAGGTATGTCCAATATATTAAAGAAAGCTAATCCAAAATTGTTACAGACAGATAATGGTACAGAATTTTATAATATTCAATTTCAAGATTTAATGAGAAAATATAAAATTAGACATTATAGTTCATACAGTGTTATAAAGTGTTCAATTGGTGAACGTGTTATACAAACTCTTAAAAATAATATATATAAACATTTTACTGCAACCGGTACATGGAATTGGTAGAATACAATATCAAAAATTATTCAAAACTATAATAATACAAAACATAGAACAATCAAATGCACTCCAAGTGAAGCTCGTATGAATACAAACATAATTAAATTTGATAAATATATAAATAAGTAATAACAGAACATTATATAAACCAAAATTTAAAATTAATGATAAAGTAAGAATATCTAAGTATAAACATATATTTAGTAAAGGATATACACCAAATTGGACAACGGAAATATTTACAGTTTCAAAAGTTTTACAAACGAGTCCAGTAACTTATCAGCTAAAGGATGGATCAGGTAATATAATACTAGGTGGTTTTTATGAACAAGAAATTAAATTAACTGATTTTCCTAACGCCTTTCTCGTTGAACGTATTATAAAAAAAAATGGAAATAAAATGTTTGTCAAATGGTTAGGTTTTGATTCCAGTCAAAATTCATGGATAACATCATCAGATATTTTTTAAATAATGATTTTTATGTATATTAATTTTATGACAAAATAAAGTATAAGTTTATTTATTGAGTTTACTTTAAATGCTTTATAAAAAAAAATTGTGCCTATGTATTTTTAATATTTTTCAACTGATATTGTATTAATATATCAGGAGCCTTGTATTAAATTTTTACACTTTTTGGCCCAACAGATAAAACTTTATTGATATTTATTGAAAAAAAAACTAAAAAAATTTAAAACTGAAAATGTCCGTAAACAGCTCAAAAAGATTCAAAATATATTCAAAATTAGATGGTGTATAGAAAATGCTTATATAAAAAATCAGTGAAATTTTCGTGCATCTACAGTTATTTGTTTTTGAATTGTAACAAAATAAGAAAATCGCTACATGAGAAATCGAGTGAATATCTAATCTTGTACAAATTTGAACTTAAAATGTTCATAAAAATTTATGTTGACTTGCTTATAAACATTTTTTCATTGATAAAAATAGGCAAACTTATAAGGATTCTTGTATTACATTTTCAAACCTTAGATTTAAAAAGAAAATTTTTATGAATTTCTAACTCAAAATAAATTGCATATTTTCGTCATTTTTACGTATTTTGTACAACTTTGAACTTTGATTACCTATAAAAAAAAATAGTGACTACAGATTTTTAATATTTTTCATTTGCCTTTGAAACTATATATTAGAAGCCTACAATTAAATCTTCAAGGTTTTTTACCCAACAAATAAAATTTTATTGACATTAATAGAAAAAAAAAACTAAAAAAATTGGAAACTGAAAATGTCCGTTAACAGCTCAAAATAAGTCAGAGTATTTTGAAAATGCTATGGTGTGTAGAAAATGCTTATATAAACATTCGGTCAAAATTTCATGTCTCTACGGTAATTTCTTTTAGAGTTATACCAAAAACCAAAATGATTTTGTCGAAAATTGGTTTTCCGTAAAAATTCCCGTTTTTCCCTTAATTTTTCATTTGTTTTTCCAGGCGCTCATGAAAACTACTGGGAAATTTTAACTTTTGACCCCCCAAAGTACCAACTATATTCACTTTCCTATCAGAAAAGGTACTATTGAAGAAAATCGAAGCATTTTTACTTGTCTTAAAAGGTGATGACAGACACAAAAATAAAAAAAAAACACACATCATTGTAAAATCAATACATTCATCGCTCCACTCAGAATCTAAAAAATATTTATAAATATACAAAATAATTTTTTTTTTTTTTTTTTTTGTAGGTCTTCAAAGATGAAATAAGTCAAATTTCTAATAATCCACAAACAGATTTTCATACTTCACATTCCCATGATTATTCCCCATGTCCCTCACAGACACTAATAAATGTACTAACTGATTCATCTCCTATATCACACCATAAATTAAACTATAATAATTATCCTTATCAGTCTCTTATGTTTGCTCCTGTGCCACAGCATTATATACAAAATAATCAAAATATACAATTTACTCAGGCTACCCATTCTCCTATAAACCTGCCCCAAAATCAGCCTCATACTCAAACACCACACCAGTCTTCCTAGTTAGCATGAACATTCTTAATAAAAATGCATAGTATTTCTTAAAATATATTTTATAATATATTGTTAGAATACCTACAATATTATTATGATTGAACTTTGAAGTACCTTTTTTTTTTTATTAATATTTTTATTTAATATTGTGATATATAATATTATTATGTTTGAAGTATCATTTTTCTTTTTATATTTATTTTATAATATATTGTTAGAATATTGTTTAGAACATGTTTGAACTTTGAAGTACCTTTTTTTTTATATAAATATTTTTATTTAATATTGTAAAATACTATATTATCATGTTATAAGTAGGTACCGATCATTTTTTTTATATACCAATTATTATTGTATTTCACTGTAACATAATATAATGTTAATATAGAGACATCAGTGAAGTCCGTGCACGTTGTCCGTTAATAATTTCAACTCTACATGATTCAATCTTTGGTTATTTGTTTCATTATTTAATATTTTGTGTAATGGTATTTTACTGTTTTTGAATTTAATTGTTTACCATTTCTATTATAATCTGGAACTCAATGTTAGGTAAAAGTTATTTATAAGCAAAAAAAATTAAATCCCAATTTCTATCATGGATATATGAATCCTTGTTTTGCTACTCTTTAAAATGTAAATTACGGAAAATCCTTTCTTATTCCACATCTAAGTCATAAGAGGAACCACGATTCCAAGTTTAAAGTTTGTACGTTATGTAGTTTATGAGAGTCTATGAACCGATAAGCGAGTGAGTGATATTTGACTTTTATATAAAAAGATTTATATTATAATATTATAATTTGTAGTCTAGTTTACAGTAATATAAACAATTACTAAACAATAATTTAACAATGACGTTACAATCGATAGTGATGGGTACAGCGTTGCCATTAATATTAAAGATTTTATACAATTTGATAAAAATACTATAACAAAAGCCTTTGAATCTCAGCCAGATTATTTTATAATTAGCAATATTAATAATGTCATGTAAAATGACACAGTCTAAATAAAAGGTATCAACATTTTATATTTCATTAAAGTTTGAAAAATAAAACTTTTATTTTAGACTTCAATAACTTAAGTAAATCTTAAAATATAAACATCATTAACCTTATATACAGCATTACATTGCAGAGAAACATCTTGCACCGTTCAAGGAACATGGCTTGATGGTGGAGACGACGAGTCGATTGTGGAGACTTGTATACTGTTTTCACGACCACCGTAGCTTGTCCACTATGTGGGTGCTGAGTTTGAGGGTTAGTAATTATTTGTTGTAGTAGTTGTTGTTCCTGTGGTTGCTGTTGATTCTGCTTATACTGGCGTTGCTGAAACAGTTTAATTAAAACATTTATTGCTAATTTACAAAATTAGAAATTAGTATAAATACATATGTGCGTCCATGGCACCATAAAGTCCATTACGTTGGGTGCATATATGTTTCTATAACAGTGAAAGGGTTTATGGACGCCATTGTCTTATTGTCTAACTGTTAACTGGTTTTTAAATACAAAAACAGAATTTTAAATTAATCAATTTTCCATTGGAATTATAAAACGAATCAAAATATTAATAGTTGGACTAGTCACTTAAAATAATTTTCAAATAAAATAAAAGCTGGATACATTATTTTTATGTATATCAACATTACTTTCAGTCTACAAGAATTGTTAAAAAATGTCAACTTAATTAAAATAATTGTTAAACTGTTTGGATTGCCGACTGAGGATGATGGTAGATTGTAAAAATGTTTGTATGAAATAAAAATATAAAAAGGTAATTTCTTTAATGGGGACAAAATTATAAAATCAAAAGTAGCTTATAATGTGAGATTTGAAATTGAGACGATTAGATGACTATCTTTTGCTATACATATCTTCTAGTAAGAAAATTAGCATAAAAAATGAATTATTTAAGAAACGGGACGCGATTTCAACGCCAAAGGTACTGAGTCGTAGTACAAATTATTAACGGGGCGGGCTGTAATTAAGTCCCAAATTAAATATAACTTATAAAATGCATATAAAAATGTTAAGTAGATTATACCCTATCTTATGGTAAAAAAATTAGCATAAAATATTCAATATTGCAGAAACGGGACGCCATTCCAACGCCATAAGTACTGAAATATATTCCAAATTCTAGACGGGACGGGCTGTAGTTTAGATTCTGAGCGAAGCGATGAATGTATTGGTTTTACAATGATGTGTGTTTTTTTTATTTTATTTTTTTTTGTGTCTGTCGTCACGTTTTAGGACATTAAAAATGCTTAGATTTTCTTCAATTATACCTTTTTTGAAAAACAAATGGTAAATTATTAATAAACGGGAATTTGTACTCAACATTGATTTTCGACAAAATCGATTTTGGTGTTTGGTGTAAGTCTAAAAAATTACGGTAAATACATGCAATTTTGAATGTTTATATGTTTCTATACACCAGAACGTTTTCAAAATATTTTGACTTATTTTGAGCTTTTTACAGACATTTTCAATTTCCAATCTTTTTAGTTTTTTTTTCTATAAATATCAATAAAATTTTATAGATGAAAAATATTAAAAATCTGTAGTCACAGTTTTTTTTCTAAGTAAGGATTTATTTAGAGTTCAAATTTTCACAAAATACGTAAAAATGACGAAAATTTGCAAATTACTTAGTGTTAGAAATTCATAAAATTTTTTCTTTTTTAAATCTAAAATTTTAAAATGTAACACTAGATTTAACATAAGTTTTTCTACTTTTATCAAAAATAAAATATCTAAAAGCAAGTAAAAATAAATTTTTAGTTTTCAAATTGTTTAGTTTTTTTTTTTTTATAATTGTCAATAAAAGTTTATTTGGTGGGCCATAAGTCTGGAATTTTAATACAAGCTTCCTAATATATTGTTACAATATTAGTTGAAAAATTGTAATAACACATAGGCACGATTTTTTGTTATAAGCATTTAAAGTTCGATCATTTGTCAAAATCTTGAAAATTATCAATCATTGGAATTAAAAAATTATAAAATGTTCAGTTTTTATAACTAAGAGTTGAAAATTTAAAACAAAGATTCTCTTAAATAATTCATACTGTAACTAAAAAGTTTAAAAATATATAGACTCATTTATTTTTTACAGACAATTTAAATTCAAATTCGGACGAAATTACATATTATTATTAAAACCAAGAATAAAGATTTTAGTTATTTTGTTGTAATTTAGAAATATTATTTGTTGGTATATGAAACTTTTAGAGTATATTGTTATATTTTATACATACGCAATGGCATTTTAAAATTTAATTTTTTTGGTAAAAATGAATTTAACCAACCATAGTAAATACTAATGCCTAATACTAAAATTAATTACTCTATTCTCAATAATATCATCAAATACACTTAGTATGATATTATAGACTGACTGAACGTCTTCGCTCAGAATAATTTTTCTTATACAATAATATTATATCATTGGATTCAAATTACAGTGACTCACTTGTAACCTACTGTACAGCAGAGCGACATCCACTTACCCGCCCTTTTTTATGTACACATTCTATAAACTATAGATTAAAAAAAAAAAAGGGCGGGTAAGTGTATGTCGCTCTGCTGTACAGTAGGTTACAAGTGAGTCACTGTAATGGATTGTGTTAGATTTTAATAATTTAATCCAATGATATAATATCATTGAATAAGAAAAACGATTCTGAGGGAAGACGGTCAGTCAGTCTATAATATCTTACTAAGTCTAAATGTATTTGATGATATTATTGTGAATAAACTAATTAATTTTAGTATTATAGGCATTAGTATTTACTATAGTTGGTTAAATTCATTTTTCTCAAAAAAATTATATTTTAAAATGCCATTGCGTGTATATAAAATATAACAATATATTCTAAAAGTTTCATATACCAACAAATAATATTTTTAAATTATATCAAAATAACTAAAATCATTATTCTTGGTTTAAATATGAAATTTTGTCTAAATTTGAAATTAAAATGTCTGTAAAAAATAAATATGTTGATATATTTTTAGATTTTTTGGTTACAGTATGATTTATTTATGAGAATTTTTGTTTTAAATTTTCAACACTTAGTTATAAAAACTGAACATTTTATAATTTTTAATTACAATGATTTATAATTTTCGAGATTTTGACAAATTTTGTCAAAATTCGAACTTTAAATGCTTATAAAAAAAAATCGTGCCTATGTATTTTTAAAATTTTTCAACTGATGTTGTAACAATATATAAGAAAGCTTGTATTAAATTTTCAGACTTTTTGGCCCACCAAATAAAATTTTATTGACAATTATAAAAAAAAAAACTAAAAAAATTGAAAACTAAAAATGTCTGTAAACAGCTCAAAACAAATCAAAATATTTTCAAAATTGAATGGTGTATAGAAATAGCTTATATAAACATTCAGTGAAATTTTCATGCATCTACAGTTATTTGTTTTTGAATTGCAACAAAATAAGAAAATCGCTACATGAGAAATCGAGTGAATATCTAATCTTGTACAAATTTGAACTTAAAATGCTCATAAAAATTTATTTTGACTTGCTTATAAACTTTTTTTTATTGATAAAATTAGGCAAACTTATGAGGAATCTTGTATTACATTTTCAAATCTTAGATTTAAAAAGAAAAATTTTTATGAATTTCTAACTCAAAATAAATTGCACATTTTCGTCATTTTTACGTATTTTGTCAAAATTTGAACTTTGATTACCTATAAAAAAAAATTGTGACTACGGATTTTTAATATTTTTCATCTGCCTTTGAAACTATATATTAGAAGCCTACTATTAAATTTTCAAGATTTTTTACCCAACAAATAAAATTTTATTGACATTTATAGAAAAAAAAACTAAAAAAATTGGAAACGGAAAATGTCCGTTAACGGCTCAAAATAAGTCAGAATATTTTGAAAATGCTATGGTGTGCAGAAAATGCATATATAAACATTCGGTCAAAATTTCATGTCTCTACGGTCATTTCTTTTAGAGTTATACCAAAAACCAAAATCGATTTTGTCGAAAATTGGTTTCCGTAAAAATTCCCGTTTTTCCCATAATTTTTCATTTGTTTTTCCAGGCGCTTTTGAAAACTACTGGGAAATTATAACTTTTGACTCCCCAAATTACCAACTAGATTCACTTTCCTATCAGAAAAGGTACTATTGAAGAAAATCGAAGCATTTTTACTGTCCTAAAAGGTGATGACAGACACAAAATAAAAAAAAAATATAAAAAAAAGGGCGGGTAAGTGTATGTCACTCTGCTGTACAGTAGGTTACAAGTGAGTCACTGTAATGGATTGTGTTAGATTTTTATCAATGATATAATATCATTGAATAAGAAAAACGATTCTGAGCAAAGACGGTCAGTCAGTCTATAATATCTTACTAAGTCTAAATGTATTTGATGATATTATTGTGAATAAAGTAATTAATTTTAGTATTATAGGCATTAGTATTTATCATTTTTCTCAAAAAAATTATATTTTAAAATGCCATTGCGTGTATATAAATATATAATCAATATATTTTTTAGATTTTTTGGTTACAGTATGATTTATTTATGAGAATTTTTGTTTTAAATTTTCAACACTTAGTTATAAAAACTGAACATTTTATAATTTTTTAATTACAATGATTTTAATTTTCGAGATTTTGACAAATTTTGTCAAAATTCGAACTTTAAATGCTTATAAAAAAAATCGTGCCTATGTATTTTTAAAATTTTTCAACTGATATTGTAACAATATATAAAAAAGCTTGTATTAAATTTTCAGACTTTTGGCCCACCAAATAAAATTTTATTGACAATTATAAAAAAAAAAACTAAAAAAATTGAAAACTAAAAATGTCTGTAAACAGCTCAAAACAAATCAAAATATTTTCAAAATTGTATGGTGTATAGGAAATTAGAATATAAACGTTCAGTGAAATTTTCATGCATCAACAAATATTCGTTTTTGAATTACAACCAAATAAGAAAAAACGCTACATGAGAATCGAGTGAATAACCAATGTTGTAAAATAATGAACTTAAAACACTCATAAAAAAATTTATTTTTTAATTGCTTGATATTTTGATAAAAGTGAAACTTTAAATTTCATAGATTTAAAAAGAAAAATTTTTATGAATTTCTAACTCTAAATAATTTGCAAATTTTCGTCATTTTTACGTATTTTGTCAAAATTTCAACTTTAAATGCTTAATAAAAAAAAATGTGACTACAGATTTTTAATATTTTTCATCTACCTTTGAAATAATATATTAGAAGTATTCTATTAAATTTTCAAGAATTTTTAACGAATAAATAAAATGTTATTGATTTTTAAAAAAAAAAAACCAAAAAGATTGGAAATTTAAAATGTCTGTAAACAGCTCAAAATAAGTCAAAATATTTTGAAAACGGTATGGTATATAGAAACTGCTTATATAAACATTCAGTAAAAATTTCATGTATTTACCGTCATTTTTTTTAGACTTACACCAAAAACCAAAATCGATTTTATCGAAAATCAATGTTGCGTAAAAATTCCCGTTTTTTCCTTAATTTTCCATTTGTTTTTCACGGTACTTTTGAAAACTACTGGAAAATGTTTACTTTTGACCCCCCAAAGTACCAACTAGATTCACTTTCCTATCAGAAAAGGTACTATTGAAGAAAATCTGAGCACTTTTACTGTCCCAAAACGTGACGACAGACACAAAAATAAAAAAAAAAAACACACATCATTGTAAAACCAATACATTCATCGCTCCGCTCAGAATCTAAAATAATAATTCAGTTTATTTATCGGCAGTTAAGTATAACGAAATAGTTTCGAAAATTAAAAATGTGAGATCAAGTGGAATAAAAAGTAACAAGGCATATCGAATTTGAAAAGGCACGACCTCATTACTATTGGAGAAGAAAATAAATTAATATTGCCGTTGTTGGAAGGTAATACAAATATTTTGTACTATATTATTAATGAAAATAGTTTTTTTTTGGATTAGTATAATTTGGTTTTTGCTACCAGAAAGCAGTGCTGTAGTCCTAAAAAAGGCAGAGGGTATACCTACTATGAGTTGTAATATTATACATTTATACTATCATTAGGTATCATGTCTTAAAGTAGCTAAAACACATAATTGTCTAACCGAATACCATGGTAGAGGGTAAATAACACAAGACACATATATTAATTGTACAAATTAAAAATTAAAACTAAACATTTTTTTTCTAAATAAATTTATTGAAAAATATCCAATAAATGTTGGTCATCACAAGAATTTTTGAAATGAGAATGAAGGGCAGCAAATGACTTCCAAACTGCTCTTAAACTACTGGATACCCATCGATCTATTTTATTAAACTGCAGTTTTAGATCTTGGCAACAACAACACCTGAATTTTTACCAACCATAACACTAGCTCCATCTGTAGCTATAGCCACCCAATTTTTTTGTAAGTATTTTTCATGTAAGCCATTTGATTTGAATGTGTTTAAAAGTTGTTTTTCTATTTGTTCAGCATCTTGTGATTGTAATTCACATAAATCCAAGAATACATATTCGGGATTATTTCCACCTTAATAAGTTTTTAAATAAACTACCAGAGTAGTTTTATTACTTAAGCTAGTAGATTCGTCAATAAGAATACTTAATTTTGAGTTTAATGTGATAATCCTAGATATTAATTGTTTTCTTACTATATTCGATATGTGATTTATTATATTTGTTGCGGAATATCTAAAATGAAGTATTTTACGAAACACTTTCAACGGCAAAATGAAAAATGAACGAATGCATACACTACACAGTATTGAGTATACAGTACACACAATATGCGGTAATGTGCGACGGCTGGACATTTTATTTTTATCTTAAATACAGAAATTACAGCACTAATGTTATTTGATTGTTATATTATCTAATCTACAGTACATTGCCACCAATCGCCCAATATATATATTATATATATATATATTAATAGTAATCTAATGACTTTTATATTATATTATTTTATCTTTATATTATTTAGTAATTTCACTACAACAGAGAGTACCTATACGACTTCAATCAGAAGGTATATGGAGTTTATTAGAAATAACCAGAAAGGATACGGCGTATACCGCCGTATACCCTCCACTGCAGCGCTGCTAGAAAGACTGTATAATCTGTTTTCAATTAATCATTTTAAGATGCGTTATGGTCATGTTGGACCGATGTTATCAGTTTACGATTATAGTAATACGAATACTTTATCCACAGCACACAGGATAATGTATAAATTGATTGGATAATACATATTTAAGGTGGATAATGTATATATTACACTGTTCATGTGGATAAGGTACACATTACCCGGGTAATATGTACACTAACCGTTTTTGGACCTTACCCGTAACATACAATATTTATGATTGTAAAAATAAAATCGTTAAGTTTAGTCAATTTGATATTTATTTAATATTAAATATAAGAACATGCTGTTAACAAGTCTTTTTAGAGTCTAGGTAATCAATACCTTACAATATTTAATTTAAATATTTAAAATACATTCTATATGAACATAATAATGGAGCAGTGGGGAAAATTTTGAATTATAAAAAACGGTAGATATTGATTTGTTTAATTACAGACGGTTAAACATTACAGGAATGAAAAATTCCTCTGCGCGTCACTGCAGTAATGTATACGTCCATTTCGTTTAACATTTAAGTCAGTATTAGGTGCAATTAAAATATAAAACAAATTATGTCTATAGTAACTGAATACCATATTGGTAAAAGAATGCAGTAATTAGCAGTATTTTTAATTTGTTTGTTCAAATTGGAATTTAATTTTAAATGACGTATACGGTATAATACATTTTATAAACAAATTAGAAATATTATCAATTAGGTATAAATCATCAATTATAGTAATTATAATAGATACTAAAATAATATATTATTATGTATAGATACATATAGTAGTATACACCACTGCATATATATTATATACACTACAAGCTAAATTATAAAACGGATACACTGATTGGTATATAAACTATAAAGTATCTATTATAGTTGTGTAAATGTTAAAAGAATTGAAGTTTTAAATTTGTCCTATACATTTATTACGAATAATATAAACAGTAGTCATCGGGTCATATTAAATATTATAAACGTTAGTCCTTACTAGTTTAGCGTTGAAACAATAATAAAATTACAACAAATTTAAACGTATTATTGTTATTGCTAATACAGAATAATAATAATGATTTAAGAGACTTTCAACCTAATATATTAATTTATTTACGTGAAAAACGGACACTGTAATAACGATCCGAGTGCCCTTTAAAAAAATTGGAAATTCCACACAAAGCTATAATATGTGACACCTAAACTAAGTCAACTCGTAACTAGCGTTTTTAATGAATTAATCCCAAATAGTGTCGTCAAATAAAATATATAATTCTGATAATGATACAATGTTGTAAGTTATAAGCTATAGAAACAGCGATTCTGTACCGACAGTTTTTTTTGGTGTTTCTAATTAGTTTTAATTATTCTTAAAATAAGTAAGTGATCTAAATCACCCCTCTCAGCGTTTGAAAATCTCTGCTATAGAGTATAGACGACACTGTCTAAACTAGTACACAATAGACTATATTATATAATATTATTTTCTTTTTGTGTTATGCAGCCATATATCAGAAAGCGGAAGCACTGTACCATCTAGGCGATTTCGAACACAGTCTCGTGTTTTACCACAGAGGACTCCATGTTCGACCAGAACTTGAACAATTCAGACTGGGCGTTCAAAAAGCCAGAGAGGCCATCGAGAACGCTATTGGTAAGTCCAATAGGCGTCCATATCACACGGACTGAGTATAGCCTGACCTGCAGGGTAGGGTACCAGAGTTCGACTATGAAGGGGACAAAGGACTGCATAAAACTTTATTATAATTTTATATTATGTACCTAGAATTTAATCACAACGTGACATGGCTTACATGGTTTTAGATTCTGAGCGGAGCGATGAATGTATTGATTTTACAATGATGTGTGTTTTTTTTTTGTATTTTTGTGTCTGTCATCACGTTTTAGGACAGTAAAAATGCTTCGATTTTCTTCAATAGTACCTTTTCTGATAGGAAAGTGAATCTAGTTGGTACTTTGGGGGATCAAAAGTTAAAATTTCCCAGTAGTTTTCATGAGCGCCTGGAAAAACAAATGAAAAATTAAGGGAAAAACGGGAATTTTTACGGAAAACCAATTTTCGACAAAATCGATTTTGGTTTTTGGTATAACTCTAAAAGAAATGACCGTTGAGACATGAAATTTTTACCGAATGTTTATATATGCATTTTCTACATACCATAGCATTTTCAAAATATTCTGACTTATTTTGAGCTGCTAACGGCCATTTTCAGTTTCCAATTTTTTTAGTTTTTTTTTCTATAAATGTCAATAAAATTTTATTTGTTGGGTAAAAAATCTTGAAAATTTAATAGTAGGCTTCTAATATATAGTTTCAAAGGCAGATGAAAAATATTAAAAATCCGTAGTCACAATTTTTTTTATAGGTAATCAAAGTTCAAATTTTGACAAAATACGTAAAAATGACGAAAATGTGCAATTTATTTTGAGTTAGAAATTCATAAAAATTTTTCTTTTTATATCTAAGGTTTGAAAATGTGATACAAGAATCCTTATAAATTTGCCTAATTTTATCAATAAAAAAAAATTTATAAGCAAGTCATAATAAATTTTTATGAGCATTTTAAGTTTAAATTTTTACAAGATTAGATAGGTATTCACTCGATTTCTCATGTAGCGATTTTCTTATTTTGTTGCAATTCAAAAACGAATAACTGTAGATGCATGAAAATTTCACTGAATGTTTATATAAGCATTTTCTATACACCATCTAATTTTGAATATATTTTGAATCATTTTGAGCTGTTTACGGACATTTTCAGTTTTCAATTTTTTTAGTTTTTTTTTCAATAAATATCAATAAAGTTTTATCTGTTGGGCCAAAAAGTGTAAAAATTTAATACAAGGCTCCTGATATATTAATACAATATCAGTTGAAAAATATTAAAAATACATAGGCACAATTTTTTTTTATAAAGCATTTAAAGTTCGAATTTTGACCAAATACATCAAAATCTCAAAATTATAAATTATTGTAATTAAACAATTATAAAATGGTCAGTTTTTATAACTATAAGGATTGAAAATTTAAAATAAAGATTCTAATAAATAGTACATACTGTAATCAAAAAATCTAAAAAATATATAAGCACAGTTATTTTTTATAGACATTTTAAATTCCAATTTAGACGAAATTACATATTAAAATCAATTTTAACGAGTACAAGTATATATCATAATATTTTTCTAGCATCACTGATAATTTTATGTTAATAATTAAATAATATGAATAATATTAATTCAACTTAGCAGCTACCGTAAAATAACAATATCAATATAATTTCAAATATCCTAGACTGACATACCGTCCCCGCTCAGAATCGTTTTTCGTATACAATGATATATCATTGAATTCAAATTTAATACCATCCATTATACAGTGATCTACTTGTAACCTACTGTACAGCAGAGTGACATCCACTTGACCCCCTTTTTTTAAAATGAATGTTGATAAAACAGATTTCTCTCGATCAAAAAACTTAAAAAATTTAATATATGATTCCTCAGTTCAATATAAACGTTTGAAGTTCAAATTTTTATAAATTTATTTTTATTTTTTCACTCAATTTCTAAAAAAAACGATTTTATTATTTTATTATAATTCAAAAATAAATAAATGTTTATTTTATCATTTTCTTATATTTTATCTCGTTTAAATTTGCTTTCAGAGATTTGGAATTTTACATTTTTTAAGTTTTTTAATGTCAATCAAATATTATTTGTGTCAAAAAACTTGACAATTGAAGAAGGAAGGGGCTCATATAGAATTAGAATAGCGGTTTGAAAATATTGAAAATACATTGGCACAAATTTTTTTTTATAAGCATTTTGGATGAAATTTAAACAAAGAATAACAATTTTAGTTGTTTTGTTTTAATTTGAAAATTGTATTCCTGAGTACTTGAAATTTATAAAATCTATTATTATATCTTATACACAAAATTACATTTTCAAATGCAATTTTTTCGGCAAAAATTAATTTAATCTACTGTTTACTAATAAATTATGTTAAATAAGTTTAGTGTGCTTAATAAATTACCTACCTACTTAAATCACAATAATATCATAAAATATACATAGTTATATTTTAGGCTGACAGGCCATCTTTGTTCAGAATCGTTTTTTGTATGCAATGATTTTATATCATTTAATTCAAATTCAAAACAATTATACAATATCCATTATAGAGGCTTCTCTAAAAGCCTTATGTATTGACAGAGTTTACCCACTTGCCCACTTTTTTTTTATAAAGTTCTTACATAAATCTAGATAAATGCTAATTTAATAACAAATTAAATATGGAAAGAAAACTAAGTGTAGATCAATGATGTTTCGTGTTTGGTTTTGGTTCATGCTTTTTTTGTATAGTAGGTACCTATCTATATATTTTGCATGTATAAAGTATATATTTTTTGAACTACTAATATCTCATAAGCCATAAAATTACTGCGTAGGAAAAATGAAGGAGACCGCCGTCATCATACAACAGGTCGGCTGGGGAGACAAGCGTCAAACGACAACGACCGGAACAGTCAACGGAGGCGGTGGTGGCGTTGGTGGAAGCAGAGGTTCGACACCCGCCGTGGCGGGATCGACGACGAGGCGCAAAGGCACAGCGGCGTCGGCGGCCACCACTAAAAGCCAATCCAAAATGTTGCTCAGGGAATTGTGCGTAGACAAGGACTATCTGGAACATTTGACTATAGATCCAAGTAATATAATTATTATTATAGAGCTAAGATTTTTATGCTATGAATATCCATCATATACCTAGGTGGAAAATTCGTGAAAACCTTTAGGCTATAATGATCATTTTTTGTGATTTTTCGGGCATTAAGATTCCGGCCCTAATTATTATAAATAAAAAATGACATCATCATATAATATAGCAACTGACCCACGCACAAATCAATAATTATGCAATTATTGTTAATAACTAATTATATATCAATTATCGTATTTATTTAAGCTTACAAATAATAATAATCGTTTTCTGAACGGAACATTGTTCGACCGGATAACTATTTATACTATTAATAGTTAATAATCATTAAATTGTATATTTTCATAAGCACAGCACCTATCTTCTAACAATCTAATACATTATGTAAATATTAATTCTTACAATATAAAATAAGTACCTACCTGTATTATTTTATGTAATGATTTTACATATTATGGTTTATATCAGTATCAGAGTCATAGTTGAAAAAAAATTTACTTCTGTGTGTATTCTAAATGTATTAAATAACTTAACCAGATAGAATGAATATTGGATATAAATAAATTTAATAAAAATACCAAGTCGTTACCAATAATTGTGTGAAGAAAGTATAGGTACATAATAATTACCATTTATTAGTGTTGGCCAGTGATATCGATAATTCGATACGATATTGATATCGTGGGTATTTTCATAATAATTTCGAAAACGATATTTAAAAATAATTATCGAAAATATCGTGATATCGAGATGATTGATCGGGGCTGGGAACAATAAAGTTGACGGATTTATATAATCTACATTTTTATTACTTTTATCTACTAGATAATACATTTTGGAATATTGCGATGTATTTCAAAGATTTAGTTGTTCAGCACACCAAACAATTTAATATAAATTCAGTTTCGATTGTTTGCTGATTTGTTCATGGTGAGACTTCATTTTATTTCGTTTTTAAATTTATATTTAAAAAATATACAAAAATATGAATGAAAACTCTTAAGTAGTACCGTTGACTGGTGCTAGGAGTGCCATTTTGGTCTTAAAATTAACGAAAAAGCGATTAATATATATAAAAAATATAAAAATATATAAATTAATATATAAATTATTTTTATAATTGTATATTATGTATAGTATATAAAAATCAAGTTTTTTGTAAAAAGTGAATAATATGTTCTGTTGGTTATAGTAGTATAAGTTATAATAATTATAAATATTATGCAAATCGATATTTTTCGATATCAAGATACGATATCGGAAAATAAAAATGATACCGATGATTAAAAATACATCGTTGGCCAACACTACTATTTTTTTATAGGTACACATTACACATTTACAGTGTTTGGAACGTTCACTAAAAAATTGAATTCGTTCACGTTCAATGCTTAAAAAAGTCGTTCACGTTCACGTCCATGTTTGTTTCAAATAAACACGTTCACTTTTACGTTCTTTAAAAATATGAATGCGTTCATTTGGTCGTTAATTTAATTTTTTTATTTAATTTTTAGTTATTTTTATAAAACTAATACAAAATCGTGAAAATTATAATATTATTTTTATTTTATGTCCAGCCGTGCCCACTGGAGTTTTACATATTTTATTTTTATAATTCATAATAAATTATATATTATTATATTACCTATTATCAATCAATATTTATTAAATAGTAAATAAATTCAACGTCTTAAAAATCGTTCAAATTCATTAAATATATAAACGTCGTTCACGTTCTATTTAAAAAAAACGAGTGACGTTCAAGTATCGTTCACTAAAATATGAACTTGAACGTGATATGCAGACGTGAGTTCACGAATGACGAACGACGTTCTTTCAAAACACTGCACATTTACACTTTAACCGTTGTATCCCAAACATATTGAATAGGTTTAATAATATTATTAAATACTGTTCTATACATTCAGTTTTTTCAGACTACAATATTATAATTTTAATAACTGTCTGCGCCATCAATATTGGTCAAGCGTGTTAATAATAAGTCGTAATTTTTTGTTTTTATGTACAGATATCGTGAGTGCCATTCAAGAAAACGACAACTATATACTGTCTGAAGCGAAAGATGGCATTAGTTTTTTGAACGGCCGAGAAGAATTCTGGAAACAACAAAAACTTATTAACTAGTTTATTATAATCCTAAAACAAAATTTATTAGGTTTAGCCGGTTTAGGTATATAGGTACCTACACTATACTGTTTAGAACAAAATTACAGTTGATACGACATTTTTGACTTAATCTACTAGATACAATACAAGTCATAAATTTAAAGGTAAATAAATCTATTTGATATATTGAATAGTTTATTTTTAGTTTTAGATTTAATTGGAGCGAAGAATGCATTATTTTTACAATGGTGTTTTTTTCAAATAAAGCCAGTACTTATTAATTTACAAGTCGTAATAAATTAATTTTTTAAAATATTTTTTAACTTTTATATTTTAGATCTTGAACGTAGCGATAAATGTAGGTATTGGCCTTATATTAGGCCTTATATTAAGTTTTTTCTGTCTGTCATTGACTTTTGGGGTACCTACCTATTAAAAATGCTTAGATTTTTTACTTCAGCGTCTTATCTGACAGGAAAGTGATCCTAGTTGGTGTATTAAAGAAGTCAAAATTGATTTTCTTTTTTTTTAAATATTTCTACCTAACTCAAAAACTAATAACCGTAGATGCCTTAAATTTTCACTAAACACCTAACTCCATACATGATACAATTTTTTTTTATTATTTAATAAGAATTTAAGTGTTACATTAGTATATCGCTTATTCATTCTCATCACAATGTAATTTTGAACAATTACTGCCATAATTCCAAATGTATGATCAAAACATTGTAACTCAAACCTACATAAGCCGGGTTTTTACGACGTGTTGGCATGGTATTAGAGTATCATAGACGTGCCGCAGGAATGGCGATACTTGGTAGTACCGAGGTCCGAGAATCACGGCATTAGCTGGTAATATTATTTAGATTTAAATTAATTCAATAATAGCAGCGCTATCTAGTGCCATCAAATCATTTTAAACACTAACGCGAGCGTGAAGAACTCAACCTTACAGCTGTTCAATTGCTTATTTAAAATTTAGATAGCGCTGTTGTATCTTCATATACGATTTAAAATTAATGGTGAAAGAGATGTGGGCAAACCTCCAGTGAATTACTTTTTAGTAAAATTTATTTAGGAGTCTTAGCTCTGGGGATATAATATGACACCAGCACAGTGGCCCAGTTCGCCCGTCTTACACACGTACGACATAATATATTTTTGTTCACTAGTTGCAAATGTGTGCTGTTAGATTTGATATTAGACTGAATTACTATTATAAAATGTAACGTTAATAGTATTAATTTGCCGATCCTAAGACCACCACCACCACATCGACCACCACCTCCGCTACTCTCCGCCCAGCCATGGATCATGCCACCTGCCCCCTACATCACCGCCGAGCCATAAATCATGACTCCGTATGGAAATGCTAGATAGGTAACAAAAACCAGCGAAAAAAAAAAAAAATATATAAAAGTGTGGGAGAAAACATCTTGCTTAGATAAGACATTATGCTTAGTAAACAATTCCATGCAGATTCTTTGACCACCCTGTTGCATTTATTAGTAGTATTAATTTGCCGATCCTGGAACCACCACCACCACCACCACCACCACCACATCCATCATAACCACCACCACCACCACCACCACCATTACTCTCCGACGAGCAATAGAACATGCCACCACTCCCCTACTTCACCACCCAGCCTTAGATCATGCCTCCGTCACTCCGCTCTTCACCACCACCACCACTACTCCCTGCCGAGCTATAGATCATGCCACCACCCCCCTACTTCACCACCCAGCCATATGTCGCTTGACACCACCACTACTCCCCGTCTAACTATAGATCAGGCCGCTGCCGCCTCTTATCTTGATATACAGTACTCTCGTATATGTAATACCTATACTAAACATATATACAGCTACTATAATTATTATATACGATATGCGAACATGACGCGTAGGCTATATACTTATATAAATGCAACAGGGTGGTCAAAGAATCTGCATGGAATTGTTTACTAAGCATAATGTATTATCTAAGCAAGATGTTTTCTCACACACTTATATATATATATATTTTTTTTTTTCACTGGTTTTTGTTATCCAGCATTTCCATACTTGACGGAGGTATGATCTATGGCTGTGTGGAGAGTAGCGGAGGTGGTGGTCGGTGTGGTGGTGGTGGCCCAGGATCGGCAAATTAATACTACTAACGTTAAAATTATTATCTAGGGTACGACGCAGTCTTTTATTGATATTATTATTTTTAAGACTTAGTAAGTTATGACTTTTTTGAAAATGTACATTTTAAAATGATCATAAGTTATAACTTACTTAAAATAATATCAATGAAAGCTTACGTCGAGCACTGAATAATAATCTTACCTTTAAGTTTTATAATAGGTCAATTCACTCTATTATTAAAACAAACAGAACACACTATTGAAACTAGTGAACAAAAATTTGCCATGTCGTACACGTGTAAGACGGAGACAACACAACACATGCAGGGAACGAGTGGTACGACCAGTGGCGTCGGCGAAGGGAAGCAGAGGGGGCAATTGACCCCTCAGATATAATCCAAAGGGGCAAAAGTATACTATTGCCCCCCCATACTACATTAAAATTAAAGGGTAACAATCGTAAATTACGTAATACGTTTAATTTATACGTTTACTTATTCAAAATTGGTCACATTTTCTTGAATATGCGTAATAATATTATTATTATTATTATTATTATCGATTTATTATTATAATTTATAACAAAATACATACTAAACATATTGAGTAATTCTTATAAGCATTTTCTGTCGGAGTACTTTATCAAATTATATTGGGAAATTCCACGACTCACCAGTCCCGGATAGTGTACTCACAACATAATATTATCATACCTATTGTTTATTATTGGATATCATTAGACTATTTATAGGTTTTTATAGCTTATATACGTCGTTTACGATTAGGTTCCGGTTGGCGATTAGTGATTACTGATTACGACTATTAAATGAGTATGCTGTCGACTGTCGTAGTGTAGTCGTACTGTCGTCACAGTAATACAGTTTAGTATAGTTTAAATACGTTCTACGTACCTGCATTCTGCAATGGCTGTTCCCAATCCCCAAAAAAATATCAAAGACTTTTTCAAACCGAAAACACCTGGGGAAATTCAGGAACATACACCTAACGAGGTAAGTTTAATACTGGATTTATTTAAATTAATTTATTATATAAATTATACCTATAATATATTAATATTTGTATATTATGTTTTAATTTTTGTAACAAACTAACAAACACACCTAAGATTATTATGCTTTTTTAATTAATGATCGTTAATAGCTGATATTTTGTACCTAGTTGCCTCAATTTAAATAATTTTCAGTGTAATGTTTATTTTTCTCTACTAAAATTAAAAAGAAGAAATATATACTTACCTAATAAAATTTATATTTTGAGTAAATCTCAGAGGAATTTCAGGTTTTCTTTAAATATATTTCACTTACAATAGGTTTTTTCTTATATAAAAAGGTATAGTAATAGTTACGTACTATGGTATTATTGGTATTATAATTGATTGTTAAATTCATTTTAAATAAAAGTAAATTACCACTTTTAAATATTTTAATGTTAAAGATTCTTTATTTTCCGAAATCACAAAACTTATTAAATTAATTTTAACAATACCAGCATCTGCTGCGACTGCTGAGCGTTCTTTTAGTGCTTTAAGAAGACTAAAAATATATTTGAGATCTACAATGACCCAAAGTCCCAAAAGAGATTAACTCATATGATGATATTACACGTTCATAAGTCTATGTTTGAATAGAACTTCAGGTATATAGTGAATATATTTCTTTTATATTTAATTTATTATATTTATTTATTTATTTATATTATAATATACTACCTATATCAACATTAAAAGAATAAAATATTAAGAAAGGATTTCTGTTATTAATCACAGATAAAATATATGTATTATAATTGTTATTAGGTTTTTATGTTTTGCCCCCCCTCGTGAAAAATAGTTCCTGCGCCACTGGGTACGACGTCCTCTTAAGGGGATTGCAAACTGACAATTTATTCAACCAAAATGTACCAATCTTTGTCAATCACGCCGATGTACCTTATTATGCGATAAGACTTCCGAAAAATGATTTGAACTCGATAATATGTCTACTTGAGACCGATCAGGCAATTTCTTTAAAGTTTTGTTTCTAAATTCCTATACATTTTATTTGAATATTTAAAATGTACTAAATTTGAAATGTTGATTATTCACAAATTAAACTAAATATCTATTTAAATATCTATTATTTAGTAATATTATCTAAGTTACAGCTACCATAGGAAATGTTGGTTTTTATTTGATTATTAATTTTTATATTAGGTCTATTTATTTTAATATAACTTATATAACTGTGTTCACAGTAAATCTGAGCCCGATATTATTCGATAAATCATACAAATGTGTTTTCTTGAACAATTGTTTTATACCGATATTTTATAGATTACACTTAAATTTGTTTCTCAAGAATGTTAAATGTTTATGAAATAATACGTACACGCATGTGTAAATACGTAATAGTACAAGCTATAAAACCAAAAAAGGAAGATATCAGAAAAGTTAAGAGACTAAATAGTTTAAATCACGTTAAAAATATACGAAGTGCTAAACCTAAGCCTTGACCCGCGAACTGAGGTACAATAGACTTGACTTCCTTAAATATTGGACCTTTGAAGTTTGAGCGTTTTAAATCTGTATTTACTATTTAGCATTCATAAAACATGTACACCGTCATTAAGTGTTTATATTTGAAAATACTTTTTCTCAACGTAAATCTTTGTAGTTATATGCATTGGCGGAAATATTACACTACAAATGTATTACCCGTGAAAGACATCCAATGCGAAATTTGCCAAAAAAGTTTTTTACACCAAAAACATAGTAGGTAGTATTAAAGTGTACATATCAAAAAATTCCATACGAAAATTGGTACGGCTGAAAAAATAAATCAGCATAAATGCAATTTAGGTCCCAAACGATTTTTAGAATTGTTTTTTTTTTCAAAATGTGTGTTTTTGCATGCTTAATTTGGTAGATAGCTTAATTTTGAATTTATGGTTAAAAAACTTCAAAATGTTCAATTTATCCAAAAATCATACTTTTGGATTTAAAATACCAAACATTTCAATTTTTAGACATTTTTTTTTGGAAATGTTTGTATTTATATTCTCAAAATATTGGTGGAATCAGAATTTATCCACCGTACTTACTTGTTATGTTATTGTTAATAAATCACGTAAAACTGAATTATAAAGTTATGTCAAACATTTGCATATTAAACTAACACAACATTTATTTTTCATTCGGTGTATAATAACATAAAGACGTTTTTAGTGGAATCAGGACTGACTCATATTTTTTGGTTCGGAAGAAATAGGTTCGAAATAATAATAGTAATACAAATTCAAATATACAGCTGATATAGATAATGTATTTTATATTTTTATTCATAAAATTATATTTATAGTTGTGTAAAGGTGCGTCTCCACCATAACACACGGCCGTACGAACGGGTTCGTACGTCGTTCGGGCGTATTTACCGTACGTTCAAAGCCATGCAGTGACAATGTCTACACTTACCTTTAATACTATTCATTAGTGTTGGCCAACGATAACGATAATTCGATACGATATCGATATCGTGGGTATTTTCATAATAATTTCGATATCGATATCTAAAAATAATGATCGAAAAAATGTCGATATCGAGATGATTGATCAGGGCCCGGAACAACAATGTTGACGGATTTATATAACTTACAGGTTTATAAATTTTATTACTTTACTTTTATCTACTAGATAATACATTTTGGAATATTGCGATGTATTTCAAAGAAATAGTTGTTCAGCACACCAAACAATTTAATATAAATTCAGTTTTGATTGTTTGCTGATTTGCTCGTTGTGGGACTTATTTTATTTCGTTTTTAAATTTATATTTACAAAATATACAAAATGAGTGAAAACATTAAAGTAGTGCCGTTGACTGGTGCTATGAGTGCCATTTTGGTTATAAAATTAACGAAAAAGCTATTAATGTATTAAATAAAAATCAATTTTTTTTGTAAAAAGTGCATAATATGTTCTGTTGGTTATAGTAATATAAGTTATAATAATTATAAATATACAAATCGATTTCAAGTTAATACATATTACATAATAATTGGTAATTAATATAGGTACCTAGTGTTGGGTAAGTTACTTTTTAAAAGTAACTAAGTTACGTTACAAGGTACAAAATAAAATAGGTAACTAGATTACTTGATAGTTACTCGAGTACAAAAGTAATGCGTCAAGTTACATTTTTTACTCAAAAGTAACTAGTTACAATGACATTACTCTTGTGTTATTTAAGTTTCATAAAAAAAAAGTCTTTTTTAAATCAATCTAATTTAGAACATTTTAAAAAGGTAACACAATTTTAAATTTACAATTCACAGTCCAGTGACTAGTGAGCGAGTGCTACACAAATACTGAAATACACAATATGTCAATATAACTAATATATTAACAGGAAGTTGAAGTGATACGACGGGCGACGGCACATCGCGACGCTTGGATTTTCTGGTTTAATTTAAAAATATTGTTAGTATCGTCCAGATATAGATAGGTACTAGGTTATTAATGTTATTTTCAACAAATGACCACTGTGATAACTGATAATATAACTATGAATTGTTGACATAAGCTCTGGCCTACCAATAGTTATTATGGGTAATCCGTTCGACCGTCTGTCCGTAACACGGACATACTATATCGATGTACATTATACATATTTTATCAGATGTGATCTAAAAATAAATAAACTATAGCAGTTGGCAGTTGCTGCCTGTATAGACTATAATCGATGTTTATAATCAGTTAAATTGAAAATAATATTAACACAAAATCGTATATTTATATAATTATATTAGATTATACTGTGAACATTTTGTAATTACATAAATACCTACTTAAATTATTAATATACTCACATTTTCTGATGCGGGTACGAGGGGAAGGACTGCACCGTGAAATAGCACCACGATAGTATCCCCTCCCCCCAAAAAAAATTAAATTTATAATGTAACGCAACGCGTTCTTTTGCTAAGTTACTTCTAAATAATTAACGAAGTTACCATAACGTTACTGAAAAATGTAATTACGTTACAGTAACGATTAACGCACGTTACGTTACTACCCAACGCTGGTACCTACATATATAATTATAAATATATGCAAATCGATATTTTTTTGATTTCAAGATACGATATTGGAAAATAAAAATGATATCGATAATTAAAAATATATCGTTGGCCAATACTATACTATTTATATAGGTACACATTACACATTTACAGTGTTCGGAACGTTCACTAAAAAATTGAATTCGTTCACGTTCAATTCTTAAAAAAGTTTTTTTTTTTGTGTCAGTGTACACGATAAGTATTTGAAATAATGCTTCGATTTTCTTCAACAGTATCTTCTTCGATGGGAAAGTAAATCTAGTTTGTGCATTCGGGAGGTCTTTATTTAAAATTCTCAGTAGTTTTTTTAACGCGCAGGGGAAAATAAAAGAAAAATTAAGGAAAAATGGGAATTTTTACGCAAAATCAATTTTGGATTTTAGTATAACTCTAAAACAAATTAATATTAGCATTTTATGTACACGATAATTATATTTAGATTTATTTTTAACTATTTACGGACATATAATTAGTTTACTACTTTTTTTGGTTTTTTTCTATGAATGTCAATTGAATTTTATTAGTTGGGTAAAAAAGCTTGAAAATTTAATGCAAGGTTCTTAATATATAGTTTCAAATGCAGATGAAAAATATTAAAAATCCGTAGTCACAATTTTGTTATAAGCAATGTAAGTTCAAATATTAACAAAATAGATAAAAATTACGAAAATTTGCAAATTATTTTGAGTTATAAATTCATAAACATTTTTCCTTTCAAATCTTAGATTTGAAGTTTAAATTTTTACAAGATTGGATATTTACTAGATTTCTCATTAAGCGATTTTCTTATTTTGCTGTAATTCAAAAACTAATCAAGTAGTAACTGTACATAGGTACTTGAATTTACAACATTTGTTTATTTTATCATTTCCTATACTTGATAAAATTTTCAAAATATTTTGAGTCGTTTTGATCTGTTTACGGACATGTTCTGTCAACAATTTTTTATTTTTTTTTTTCTATAAGTATCAATAAAATTTCATACGTTTGGTCAAAAAGCTATTGACATTTTAAAACAAGGCTCCTGATATATTGTTACCAACGCAATTAAAAAATATTAACAACACAAAGGCGCAATTTTTTTTTATAATCATTTAAAGTTCAATTTTCGACATTTATCAAATTTTAAATTTAAAAAGGGGGTCAAGTGGATGTCACATTGCTGTACAGTAGGTTACAAGTAGGTCACTGTATACTGGATGGTATTAAATTTGAATTAAATGATATAATATAGGTAATTGTATACGAAAAACGATTCTGAACGGAGACGGTATGTCAGTTTAGGATATTTTAAATTATATTCATATTGTTATTATACGGTAGTTGGTAAGTTGAATTAATATTATTCATATTATTTAATTATTCACCTAAAATTATCAGTGATGCTGGAAAAATATTATATACTTTTACTCGTTAATATTGATTTTAATATGTAATTTCGTCCAAATTTGAACTTAAAATATCTGTAAAAAATAACTGTGTTTATATATTTTTAAATTTTTTGATTACGGTATGTACTATTTATTAGAATCTTTGTTTTAAATTTTCAATCCTTAGTTATAAAAACTGAACATTTTATAATTTTTTAATTACAACGATTGATAATTTTCGAGATTTTGATGAATTTTGTCAAAATTTAAACTGTAAATACTTATAAAAATAATGTGTGCCTATGTATTTTTAATATTTTTCAATTGCTATAGTAACAATATATCAAGAGCCTTGTATTAAATTTTCATGATTTTTGGCCCAAAAAAATAAAAATGTATTGGTATTTATATAAAAAAAAACTAAAGAAGTTGAAATTTAAAATGGTCGTAAAAAGCTCAAAAACAGTCAAAAGATGATGTATAGAAAATGTTAATATCAACATTCAGTGAAATGTTCATGCATCATCTACAGTTATTCGTTTTTGAATTGCAACAAAATAAGAAAATCGCTATAATGAGAAATCGAGTGAATATCTAATCTTGTGACTTAAAATGCTCATAAAAAATTAATTTGACTTGCTTATAAATATTTTTTTATTGATAAAATTAGGTAAACTTATGAGGAATCTTGTATTACATTTTCAAACCTTAGATTTAAAAAGAAAAATTTTTATGAATTTCTAACTCAAAGTAAATTGCACATTTTCGTCATTTTTACGTATTTTGTCAAAATTTCAACTTTGATTACCTATAAATAAAAATTGTGACTACGGATTTTTAATATTTTTAATCTACCATTAAAACTATATATTAGAAGCCTACTATTAAATTTTCAATATTTTTTACCCAATAAATAAAATTTTATAGAAATCTTTAGAAAAAAAAACTAAAAAAATTGGAAACTTAAAATGGCCGTTAACAGCTCAAACTAAGTCAGAATATTTTTAAAATGCTATGGTGTGTAGAAAATGCTTATATAAACGTTTGGTCAAAATTTCATGTATATACTGTAATTTATTTTAGAGTTACTTCAAAAACCAAAATCGATTTTGCGTAAAAATTCCCGTTATTTTTCTTAATTTTTCATTTGTTTTTCACGGTGCTCATGAAAACTACTGGGAAATTGTTACTTTTGACCACCCATAGTGCTAGATTCACTTTCCTGTGAAAAAAGTTACTATTGAAGAAAATTGAGGCATTTTTACTGTCCTAAAATGTGACGACAGACACAAAAAAAAATAAATAAAAAAAAAAACACAATTGTAAAATCAATACATTCATCGCTCCGCTATCGAATCTAAAATGATTTTGTAGTTGAAAATTGATAACATTTTCAACTTTTATAGCTAAGGATTGAAAATTTAAACAAGGCACCACGTAAGTAGGTTATTTTGTAACCAAAAATCTCAAAAATATAAACACACAGTTTTTTTATAGTTATTACTTATTATATTATCAAATTTGGACGAAATTACATATAAAATAACCAAAAATAACGATTTAGTTAATTTATTGTGATTTTATAATATTAATTCAATTTACCGGTTACCGTATAGTAATAAGACATAACAATACATGTATAATATTAAATATCCACACTGACAAACTCCTCATTGATGTGTTTCGAGAATTATATAATATTATCAAGTCGTTCTACGCTTCCTAGGTACCTAATGGTTATCTAGTCATTCGAGAGTGATTTATACTATATTTATTATTAATATTTGCTATCATACTATCTGCTAGCTCACAGCACATATATTATTTATTTTCGAAATATTTTGATTATTTTTTAGCTATATTTACAGCCATGAGAAATTTTTTATTCAGTAATTTTTTTTTAAAAGTTGTCGATAAAAACTTGGAAATGTAATATAAAGTTTCATATGAGTTGGTAAAAATTTGAGTGTAATTCCTCAATAACTTTTAATGAGCGTTTAAATTTAAAACGTGTACGATATTGGAATATTGTATATTCTATTAACCTATTTTATTGTAATTTAAAAACGAATAACCGTAAACACATACAATTTTCACCAAATGTTTACACTAACATTTATAGAAATAATGCATAGGATAATTTTGTATATTATTGTATAGGAATACATACATACTTTTTCAGAGCTATTTATAGCCATGAGACATTTTTGAATTTCGTAAATTATTGTCGATAAAAAGTACTAGGTACTTATTATTCACAAATTATATTAAATACAAAATATCTTCACAAATATTTTAAGGTGTTCATTTAAGGGTTTGAAGTGTTCAACCACTAGTATTTCACTTTTTTTTAAATTAACTAAAATGTTTTATAGTAATTTGGTTTTATATGGTTTTCTTAATTGTAGTTAAAAATAAACAGTCTTACTAATATTAAAATCTAAACTGTGTAAATATGATGCTGAAAACCAATTTATGAATACATTAGCATTTATAAATAATGCTATACCAAATAAGTTCTTAACTATTCAATCACTGGTCTGTTCAGTATTTTAATTATTTTAACACATTTGCCATTTTCACTAATAATTTTTCGCACTTCACATTGATCCGTTCTTAAACCTAGTTCAAAAATGTAAAATCGCTTAATAATTTGTAAAAATAAAATTGTACAACGAGAACTCGAATGTTGGAAATCAAGTTAATGATACTCGACCACGTATACCTACGATGGAATATTTTACATTTATTTTACTATAGTCTAGGTTAGGTCTGGTTTGGATTATATTTTATCATTACACAAAACATTATATTATCTTAGTGCTTATATAGTCGTCGGTATAGGTATTATCGTATAAAACTATCAAATATCAATGCACAAAAATCATAATCATAAATATTACAATTTCCAATTACAACTTAATTTAAAACTTATTTTGACTTTTGATACAATATGATGTTTGAAAATGTTTGAAACTACTATTATACATAATAAAATAATAATAATATTTATCTGCGTAGTGTCTACCGATTCGTCGGCACTCGGCACGCATAGCATCCTATATGGCAGTGGTTCTCAACCTTTTTTAGTTCACAGCACACTATTATACATCACAAGTTTTCACGACACACTCACGCACTTGACAACCACAACAACTTCGGAAACTTCGCCGAAGTCATTAGTTATCGCCTCGCGCCTATACATGTATCCGGTATCGTCTTATCTGCACAATTATTAGCACACAATTGGTCAATTAATATTTTCAATTTATTTCCAAAAAACTGTACATTTTTAAATACTACGTCGTATTAATTTACACACGTATGATTTTATCTGTTCAGATAGGTTAGGTTAGGATGGAAAGTCTGCTAGGTTTGGAAAGTCTGCTAGGTCGCAGGGGCATCTAAAAATTGTCTTGCTATTGTAAAAAAAATAATTAACATATATGTATGTATGACTTTTACAATAAACAATGGGGGCCGGAGGAAAAGTAATGCTAACGTGGTCCTTCCTCCGGTCCTCGATACTACGCAAAAAAAAAAAAAAAAAGGTTAGGTTAGGTTAATAACATCTCTCGCGGCACACCTAGACAATCTCGCGGCACACCGGTTGAGAACCACTGCTATATGGGTTACTGCGTTGTAGTGATATATATTATATTATATTATATATATTATGATACACACGTGATATATATTTTAGTTTGGTCCGTACAGATAATATAATATAGACACGTATTAATGGTTTTTGAGGGTAAAAAAAAACAGGATCTAAAAGGTTTAGTAAAATTTAACAATAAAAATAAGGCATTATATACACAATATATATATATTGTGTTTGTGTGTGTGGGCGTGTGTGTGTGTTTTGTGTACCCACATCAAATGTCGATACGATTAAAATGACGTTTCGGATTTTTAGGAACCATTAAACGAACAATGGATGTGAACACTGCGTATATATATACGCTATATACGTAGGTACATATTATATGCTTTTAAAAGATTTTACTCGGCCGATGTTCAAAAATACAATGCTGTTACAGCTGTCTGGGAAAATAATGGTGTGTATTGTAAAATATGTATAGTAATACTGCGTAGTAGGTACGAAGCGCAGATGTTTTATAACATAGTACCTACCTACCTAAGTTAGTAACTGCGTAGTAAGATGATCGATATAACAACGGTCCACCCGGGACAATAATATCTCATAATATATTATTTACGATTTAGAATTCTACTGCGTAATCCATCTACGCAGTACTTATACGCATGGTAGAGACACACATTCCTGAAATACCGGTCTTCATACTGTTTTACTCGTATTGTATTTTTATACATACCTACCTAAATGTATAAGATTTAAAAAATTATAATTACCTAAACACAACACAGGGAGAAACGACCACACAAGTAGTTCAGGCAATTAGTACGTAGTAACTATGGTGGTATTGGTATACAGTACCTATGGAGATATAGGTATATGTTGACCATTTCCTTATCCGAATTCTAAAGACATTAATTTCAGGTTGTAAGTCGTAGGTCGACCGGTATCAAGTCAACATATGCATACCACAGAGGTGGTGACCACATACCGTGTGATTGACGATTTTGGAAAAAGTCCATTATTGATACATAATATTACCTACTGTGCTGCTATCTTTTCCTCGTATGCCTGTATTTTATTTTAAAATATAGTTTTTCAATAATACACGAAAACGTTCAAATATATAAATAGGTATTTAAAATATTATACAAAATAAAATATAATACCATAAAAATACTTCAAAAAGTATTTAAGTACCTGAATCAAATTACTTGTGTTCGAATACTTTACAAGACTGCTTCTGTGTCACGACTTCCCTGACAAATCCTCTCAACTACGCTTCTTAGAGCCGTTAGAATACTATTCTGCCTTCATATATGATACAGCCTATCCCAACCTTTTTTAACAAGTGAGCTACATAATACATTAAACATTTTAAGGATCTGGTGATAGACCACTATTTATTTAGGTATATTAATTATTACTTAAATTATTACTTGCAACATTACAATGCATCGTATAAAAATATTCTCACTTCATTATTTACCATCGGAAAATTGTATGTTTTTCTATGCTAATAATTACTTTACTTTGTATATAAATCGTTAATTGTGCTTAAGTTTCCGCACGTTATCAGCCGATATTGATATAATTAATTTTGTAATACGACCAATATTTTTCTATAGATCATGATCGATTGGTGGCGAACCCTGCTATATACTTACTATATGAGTAATACTTCAATTAATATTTGTATATAACATGTTCATAAGGTGGAGTAAAATGTTGATGTAGAAATTGCTAATAAGTCAAACGGAATTGAATTACTATAATTCAATATAATATTTAATAAACAGATTAAATATAAATGTTGAATATGTTGTAGGAAGGTATTGTATTTCAATTAAATCAGATCAATAATTTACTATTTAGATTATTATAATAATATATAATCTTGATTTTGCATTCTTGGTCTTGCCACCTGTGTTTGTATATGTTACGCTGAATTTATGAAATTGCTGATTTGTTGTCTCGCATCCACGCCACCAGTGAATCCTTCAGCGTACAATTACCTCTCTCTACAGATCCTCGGCTGTGTGGATAACCTGGCGTCCTGGCCGACCGTTTACTAGTATTAAATCGGGCCATAATGACGTGAATTTTATTCTGTTATAACACCGGCAGTAAATTCACGACCATTATCTCGGACTGCAGAAAATGAGTGGCACCAAACGTCAAAAATATGTGTAGGAGTTCTTTCGCGACTTCCGAAGCCTTTTTGCACTTTAGAGGCCGGAAAAATGAAAACTTTGTCAAGTGTTCATTGTAATTTGTAATAAAGAATAAATTTAGAATAAAGAATAAGATCTCCGTCGGGTGAACGGGTGAACTTTGAAAGTCAACAAGGTCGACTTGCCCACGTTAATTTAAAGAAGAAGATAAAATAGGCAGCACAACAACGCCTCGCATACATTTTTTTTTGATTTTTCTGCACACCTTTCTCAATTAGCTATGTAAGCTTTTACAGCAGCCGTTGTAATATTAGAGTAGTGCTCCATTATCTTCTTGTGTGTTTTTATCTCACTTTTATGTCCACTGGCCACATGCATGTCACGGATAATACTAGGAATCTTTCGACTACTTCCATAATACGTTGATCGCTCTTTCGCGTTACTCGTCTAACGCCAGCTACCTTGATTAAATCAAGAACATTATAATATCCCCTATCTTTATTTATAGAAGCGTCATCAGTTAACATTTTTACACCTTTAGCATCTCGTTCTGCTATCCATTTAGAGTCCATAGTTAATAAGTTAAATAGCTAATTAATAATTAAATTACTAATATTGCAACGTAAGCGCACTTATCGAACCGTCTGCACTTCCCACACTGTTAGCTATCTCCCCAGGCGAAACGAATGACTAAACATTGGTCACATAGGTAATGTTTGTTGTTAGTGTATATTATTTTATCAAAGCAATAAAAATGCCTTAATAACCAAGATAAAATGTTTGTACTTATCTATACCATATTATCGTCATAGGTGATAAAGATAATGGTTTGGTAATGTCAATGTGCACGCGTGCAATCATTGGTTATTTATAAAGGTACCACTATTTGTAATTATGTCATAATAACATGTTACCGAATTCATGCATTCAGCAGAAAAAGTCTGCCTAGTTCATGAAATCGGCAATTTCATAAATTCGGCGTAACATATTATATAATACACAAAGACATTATTTTATGGGTGTGTGGGCGGGTGTGATAAGTGCCGAATTTCGGGCGCAGGTGGTGCCACTTCTATGCGCAACTGGTAGGGGAAACTACTACCCCCACCGTTACAAGAGCTAACAATACAGCCTATAAAATACGTTATGGAGGGTATACAGTGTATCAGTAACCAGTGTGCATTCCGTTTACCTTCTTGTTCCAGTTCACCCGTGTATGTATTCATGTAACACGTTTCTTTCGTATATCCATATATTTTTATTTAATTCGCACTTATTTGTTTGAAGGACATTTTTTTCGTTTTTTCAAATGATTTGCATTTCAAAAATCAGAATGGCGTCGATAGTTGTACTGATGATAACGACTTTCACATTCATTGCTATTACCGGGGATGCAGTTGATTTAGACACCAATAAGTCGTTGGTAGAAAGTAAGTACCTATATTAATGTTTCATTTCGTTCTTAGTTAGAATTGAATTGCAATTATTATTAATTGCATTACTTTTATTATTTATAAAAAAAATCTTACAATTTTTAAGTATTTTTTTGATTTTGAAAAAAAAATGTAAGTTTCTGTATAGAGTGATGAATGTATTGATTTTAAAATTATGTTTTTTTTTTGTTTCTCCTTATCTATTGGTGACCATGGCTACTCTGGCCACCCTGGCTTTTAAATGAATTTTATCCTTCAGTATATAAATCGATTTTTTGGTTAGTAAATAAACACACTGTAAGATTTTTATCAACTTTTTTTCCATATGCGTTTTATCCAATTTGATTTTTTTCGTGACACCCCTAAGTAGGTGACCATTTATAAAAACTAAACCTACTAATTACCTTTATTTATTATGTTTTACAGTGGAAAGTTGCCCTTACCTAGAGAATGCTGATTATGCCGTTACCGTGAAGGGCTCGGTTTCGGGGCTGATCAGTGGGTGTGCACACATCAAGTATAATTCTAGTGACATAAAGGCACAACAATATAGCTTGTGGTTCAAAAATAAATATCATTATGGGCCACATTGCAGTGAACGTGGTACGTATAATGATTAACCAACTATTATTTTAGTACAAAACAGAATTTTTCACTGAGCCCACGACTCTCGCAGTTGAACAATAGTAATACAAGTAGTAACGTTAATTATTTGATTAACAATTTATATTTTCCAAGAATTAATATCAAATTTCTCAATTTTCCACATTGTCCATAAAATATATTGTATTATTAATATGTCAGAAATCAGTATGCATCATTGCATATTATTAGTATTTTACTTATCACAGAAAAAAATAAATAAGAACCACACAGATACAAATTTATTTATAGTATTATTAGATGTAAACTAAAATATTTCATGTCAATAAAATATAAATTAAATTAAAAAAATAATAAATACAATATGGTAATTGTAATTATCTTGTTTTTTAATAATTTTGTAAGACTGTTGAAAGTATTAAAACAACATGATAAGGTTTGTTGGCTCCCAGGGGAGCCGCTATATACTCTAAACGCAAAAGTGCTACTTGGGGAGGTGGCGGGTTTTTTAGGAACCTCTATTTTTTCTGTCCGATAACTGTCATAAAATTTACCAACAAATACACCAATGATCTAAAGTTAAGATAACATTAAATGTATTACAATATTATATAAATTATTTTTTCGTTCACTATTGGTAATTGTCGATATGATAAAGTGTCATTATTAACTTAATTTTAGCTATTTATCGACCGCGCGTAAATGTTTTCATATGTCATTATTACAACGTTTTGTAACCTGTTATTATTTGTTATTGATATTTAATTCAGCTATCATTGTAGTGTGTCTAAAAGAAAATAGAAACAGTTAATTTGTTTATGTGTTTACATATAGAAACAATTTATTTGAAACAAACGGCTTACTCTGGTACAAATAAGACTTATTGTCCTATTGTATAGTTGCCTATTATCTTGAAGAAAATGTCTGGCTACAGTGGCATTATCAGGGGAGGGTTCCCCGGTTCTGGGGGTAAATTTTTATATATTTTTATATTATAGTTACCTATATATTTATATATTATTATATTGTAGTGCTATCCCACCGAGCATCGACCGACCAGTTCGTTGTCAAATGTATGGTTGTGGCGAACTATAATATATTAATACTAATATCTTTATATTTATTTTATAATAACTATATTATATTACATCTATTTAAAAACATTTTAAATGTTTTTGTAATTTTTAGTTGTACATGACAGATATTTAGTCTGTACCTATTATGTACTCTGGTGGTAGTAGGTAGTCAGTACTGGCGTAGTCCAAGTATGGTAATAAATAGTACAATATTAGAAACAAATATATTCCTATTTGCAGTGTTAGGGAAGTTACTTATTTTGGGTAATTAAATTACATTACTAATTACTTATCAAAATTGTAACTTAATTAATTTTGTTACATTTTTTTCATTTTGTCAAGTTACATTACTTTTGAGTTTAAAAAGTAACTCGATTACAATAAAAGTTACTTTTTTTTTGTTTAATATCACTGGAGCTAAATAACCATTTTGTCTATATGACAATACACAAACTAAATAATGACAAACAACAATATGAAATTATTAACAATTAATACTAATTTTGCTACACATTAAATATTAATCTTTATTTTTCAAATTAATTTTAAACAACAATGCGTTTTCAAAATTAAGGTCACTAATTTTAGATCTCTTTTTGGTGCATATATCTCCTGCTATGCTAAACAAATGTTCAACAGAAGCACTTGAAGGTAAAGCAGTATTATACTTCAAAAAAATTAATTTCATTATTGGCATATTTTTGAAAATAGTTAAATCACCATTAAAAAGAGTACATAAAAAACGTTCAAGTTCAGCATTAGAATGCTCTTGTTCTATATCTTCATCAAAAATAATGTTATCATTGACTTCCTCAAGTTGATTTTGCTCTAAAATATTATCATTAACAGGTTTGAAATAATCTATTTCACTTTGAAGGATCTCAGTGGCTTCTTCTTTTTCCATTACTGACATACCTCTAAACTTAAACTTTGGATGAGAAACAGTAGCTAAAATATTAAATTTGTCAAGCAACATTAGGTCAAACCTAGAACAGACACCATCCAAACATACATTTGCAAGACTTTTGCAAATAGTTGCTGTTAAAAGAAGTTCTTTAAATTGTTTTTTGAGCCATTTTATTGTTGGAATGAGATAACCCATCATAGCTACAAATTTATCTCCTTGCAGTAAATCTAAAGCCTGGGCCAATGGCTGCATTACCTGAAATAATATAACAAATTTCAGTATCTGCAATCAGATCGGGTCTTAAGAAATATTACTTGAATAATTATTTATTAGGTACCCTGAATAGTTTTAATTTATTACAGCACACTATTGTGAAACTGGTGAACGAAAATGTGTTATGCCGTATGTGTGTAAGACGGAAACAACACATGCAGGTACAATGTCTTCTTAACTATTTTTTATACTAAATTAAAAATTACCTTGTAATAATCAATCATAAAAGCTTGATCTTTTTTATCAAATCTTTGTAAACCTGCCTTGTCACAAATACGTTGGACTTCACTTTCTGATTTTATAAGTTGATTTTTTAAACATTTTACGGCTTGGAACGTAGAATTCCATCGAGTGGCGTTAGGTACAATAATATAAATATTTAATTCTTCATGTATGGTATCGGCAATTAAACTTGTCCTCTCTTGTTTATTCCAAAGTGCACGCATTTTTGCAAATGTTGATATTAGTTGTTTCTTATATAATGGATCAGATAACGCTTTTTCTGAATCTTTAGTGGCTACTAAATTGAGAGTGTGGCTGGCACAGCGATGATGTGGAGGAAGAGAATATGGAGAATCTGCATTGAATGTAGTTTGTTCATTTAAAACTTCACTTATTTCTATTAACTCTACTTCTTGCTCCTCTTCTATCTCCATATTTTCAACTACATTTTCAGATTCTGAATACACACTAAAAAAATGTAATATTAATTAGTAGGTAATAATGCTTTGTTAGCAGTTACAAGCTGTTGTTGTAATATTATAATGACATAATCAGTTTACGAATAATAAGTTATTATTTCTTACCGAAAAGCTTTGTTGAAGTTTGAACCATTATCAGTAACTATTTTTGTTATTTTGTTAAAAATGCCATATTCATAAGTTACATCATGCATTATTTTAGCCAAGACATCAAATGTATGTCTACCTTTGATGCGACGACAAGCAAGCGTAGCAGATAATCTCTGAAGACTCTCCGGGTCATACCAATGTACTGTTATACCAATATAACTTCTGAAACAGAAATTATAATTTTTCGGTTATACTTACATTAATTTTTGAATTTAAACATTTAAATCACTGTTTTAAAAATAATATTCTTTTTTACAGTTATTATTTACAAACCTCTTAAAAACTGACCAGCAATCCGCTGTAGCACAGACATATTTAACTTCAGTGGATGACAATTGTGCTTTAAGTTTAGCTTTCAAATCATCCGCAGTATTTGAAATTTTATTCATTAAAGTTTTTCTAGATAGACATTGCCGATTTGGAAAACCTTTGTGAATGATAATTTTGAATTTTTCCTCTTCAACAATATTTAATGCATGGTTACCCATAATAACAAATTCAGTTATCATAGAATTTAAATTTTCTAATAAAATAAAAAAAGATTAATATCAAAGAAATAATTTATAAATATTAAGTCTCTACAAACCTTGACTAACTGGCTGAGCTCTTGAAAATGCATCCGATTTTGTTTGTTGAACTTTTGCACGATGGTCACAATCGACACAATCTAACTCTTTACTTTTACGTTTATTAGAAGATTTTTCAATTTTAAAATCTGCTTCAAGATCTTTTACTTTGGAAGCATGTTTTGACTAAAACATAAAATATGTTATAATATTACTATTAAATTATATATAAATTAGAATTTTTTTTTTGTTTTAATGTATGTAACAATTAAAACAAAAGGCACAAATCGACAATCGTTTTCGAAAAAATTTTGATGAGAATTGATAAAAATGTTTAATTCTCAATAACGGCAAATCTGCATTCACATAAAAATATTAAGGTTTTCTCATTATTAATTACTTGCTTAGCATTTTTGATTAAAGTTGTATTTAAATAGAATAGCTAGTTGGCAGTAAAATTATTTAAGTATTAAAGTATCTAGTATCTAGGTACTTACCGTTATATGTTTCTTTAAATTTGAATTACTCTTAGTAGAAGTAGAGTAAATTTTAGAATTTACACAAATTTTACATTTCACTTCAAAATTGTTGTCATTTACCGAAATCAACTTGAACAAATTGTTATACACAGGCCATGGTAGCCGTAGCTCACGTTCACGTATTTCACTTTCACTGTCTAATTCCATTTTATACACAAAAATGCACTTCAATATTATAAAATATGAATACTTAATATGTAGTCATAAATTCATAACACGATTGACTCGATAGTCGATTCAGTGATTCACGAATGTCGAATAATCATTCATAATCTAAAACTTAAACAAGCCCGAATTAAGACATTTTGATGCCCTGGGGCCAAAATTATAATGAGGCCCCTGTACGAAAAAAAAAATAATGTATGTTTCATGTACTTACCTATTATAATAAATATATAAGTACATAGTAATAAATAATGAATAATGTATCAGTATAACTTTATTTATAATTTATAATTCACAAGTTTTTTTTCTTGCTTTTGTTTGACAAAATTCTTTAATAATTGCTTCATTATCAATAGTTTGAAGAATGTCGTTTTCTGATGACAATATCATAAGCGCAGTCAAATTTTCTTGTTTTAATGTTGATCTGTATTTGTTCTTTACTTAAGCTAGTTTTGAAAAAGCTCTTTCAGCCGAACAGTTTGAACTTGGTATAGTTAAATAAATTTTTAGTGCAATGTATAAATTGGGAAAGACATCAATTAATTCATTTTTATTAAACCATTTCCAAAGATCAATTATATTAAAATGTTCTGTCTGTTTATAGTCTTCGATTGATAGTCTGCATATGGTAAAATACTCTTTAAACTGTTTGATTTCATTTTTTATATAAATATATAGGTACATCTTCTTTGTAGGTCAATATAAAGTTCTCAATACTTTGCTCAATGTCATGTTCTTCATCAATTGTGTCAGAAATTGGAACACACAACTTTGTAACAAATAAAAAATTGTCTGAAACAAACTTGTAAGCTTCAATTCGTTTGTATAGTTCAGAACAAAATTTATCAATGATTATGTTGTGAGTTTCAATTCTAAACTTATCACCACCTTGCAACACGGTATTATTTAAACTACGGAAATCTACATTTTTTTTTGATGTCCTTCTTCCTTCATCATGGTATAGACTATTTATTTCTGGACCAAGTTCAATAACTTTATTTTCATAAACTACACTACAGTTTCTTAGATTTAAAATGTAATTTTTCAACGATTTTAGTAAATTCAACGCGTTCAACGGGTCACAAGACCTGTCTTGCAGATGTATGGATGTCTTATTAGACCTATTCAATATATCATCCCACAAAAAAGATAGATACGCAGTTTCTTTTTTTTTAATTTGTTTTAAAAGCATTTTAGCATCCCTTCTTGAGTCTGTATTTTCACTATTATTTTCACTAATACATTTTAAAGCTTTTATTATTTGTATGTAATTATGAGTAAGTGCTTGACAAGAATCTGAGTGACAGGACCATCTGGTTTGACTAAGCGATTTCAGTACAAGTAAACGGCCTTTTACATTTTTATCTAAAGTATTGGTCAAAATGTCCCATCTCTGAGTAGATCCAATAAAAAAATTGAATATACATTGCATAAATCCAAAAAAACTGACTGCTTCTACACAACAATCAACACTATGAACACCAACAAGGTTCAGGGAGTGAGCCGTGCAGGGTATATAAACAGCCAAATTACATTTATTTTTTACATGAGCTTGTAATCCTCTATATTTCCCACTCATGGTGGATGCATTGTCGTACGACTGCCCACGGCAATTTACTATATTAAGTCCAGCTTTTTCAAGAAATTCTTCTAAAAGAACAAACATTGATTCACCTGTATGATTTTTAATAGGACTTAATTGAACTAATTTTTCATGAATACTTGTCAATGTGCAATACCGAATCACAATAGCCATCTGATCTACTTTAGATTGGTCTGGAGTGGAATCCATGATAACAGAAAAATATTTTGCTTCTTTTATTTGGGCTAATATAAAATTAATAACATTATTTTGTAATAAAATTATTATTTCATTGCAAATGGTCTTGGAAAGATATGAAGGATGTCCTTTTCCTTTATTACTGTGCCTTTCTATGTGTGATTTCAAAAATGGATCGAATTCAGAAATAAGTTCCAATATACCAAGAAAATTGCCATTGTTAGTAACACCAAATACTTCATTATCACATGACTTGAAAACAATTTACACATAAAACAATAAACGGATCCTTGTTTAATTGAGTACATTACCCACTTCCGATCACCAATTTCTCCATTGGGTAGAGTCCGTTTAAACATGGAAGCCGTAAAAAACCTTTTATGATCTAAGTATACAAAAATAAAATAATAATTAATTTCATTATTGATTAAATAAAACTATATATTATAAATAAATTACCATATATACGTGCAGACTGTTTGAAATCATCATTTTTATTTTGAAAAAACTCAGGTCCTTTCTGAATACAATATTCTCTGAACCCGTCATTAATTTTTTTAGGCCAGTAGTATGGATCACTTATTTTATACTTGTCAAATTCAATGTCAGAAACCACATCAGAAATATTTCTCATCTTAAGTTCTATATCTACAGTAAATTAAATCAACATATTTTATTAAAGTATAACAACTTATTGCCAAGTAATATTACCTTGAACATTTTCAATTAACGTTAAATTATATTGGCTTGGTTGACTAGGGTTATTAGTAATTTTACTTTGTTCATTTGAAACTGCAGTTTCACTGTGTACAGACACACCTTGAACTTGGTTGTCAATACCTAAAATAAACACAAACACATAAAAAATATAGTACACTTGTATTTAAAGCTGAATGTGGTATTTAAAATGTATTACTCTGAACATTTTCAATTAACGTTAAATTATATTGGTTTGGTTGACTTTGACTAGGGTTATTAGTAATTTTACTTTGTTCATTTGAAACTGCAGTTTCACTGTGTACAGACACACCTTGAACTTGGTTGTCAATACCTAAAATAAATACAAAACAATATACCTAAGTTAATCTAACATGTAAAACATCATCAATAATAATTCTTAAAACTAATATACAGTTTAGGAATCTGTTTTTAAGCTTAAAAATATTTTTCTTTTTGAAATGAAACATGAAATTGATATTTTTGTAGTATTAATATTAAATTATATTATTATGATAATTCACACAAATATATAAAAAATAAAAGTATTTACCTGAATTTAAAACGTAATTGCTCATTAATCCTCTGTACTTATTTACTTCAATTTGTTGTTTTTCTTTCCTTTTTCTTTTTGAAGAACCACTTTCAAAATTTCTTTTCATTTATAAAATATGAGGAAAGAATGAAAGATCGAAAAATTAAACAAGAGTCAAAACGAATAACGATAAGAGAATACGACAAATTTGTTTTTAACGTGTTGTATTGTTGTATACTGGTGTACAAAAATAGCTTTTGCTCGTTCGATAGATGGGGACGGCCGACGGGTGACGGCAAGCGATTACTGAAAATGTGTGTAGCAATATGCGGGTAGGTGTTATACACATTATACTCTTTGGTAGTAAACTGTATATTATTATTATGAGGTTTATTTGACATAGGTAATTGATTATACGTCACCAGAAATATTATCATCGATTTTTTTTTTATGTGATTTATCCATTAAACAGCCTCTTATAACGAAACAAGTAATGGACAAATATGAGGCCCCTAAATAAACTCCAACTATCGAGGCCCGGGGGCCATGGCCCCCCTGCCACCCCTTAATCCGGGCTTGAACTTAAATCGTAAATCGTAATGAACTAACGAGCCATGACTAATAGCCAATGAGTATCAGAAATTCATAAGATTAGATCGTCGACAATAGACGATAGTCACCGATTACAAGAAACGAATTTGTGGGTAATAATAATAATTATTTTTAGTATTATTACATTATATTTTATTATTATTATTGAGTACCAACAACGCTATTGTACGAGCAGACGACGCGCGCCGACGTCGTGAGCCGTCCGCGGGCGACCGCGGTGACACAACACAGAGTAAAGATAAAAATAACACTTTATCGTCAAATAGTCAATAGCTATAATAACAAAAGTATTTGTATCACAAGTTCAGAAAATTATACTTATATAATATTATAATATCTTGGTATATGGTATATTTTAATATTTACACTCATTATCAATAAATTCTTAACATTTATTAAACCAAAAAAAAGTAACGAGTAATTTAGTAATAATTACTACAAAAAAGTAACTTAAATTACATTTAAATTACTTACAATAAAATGTAATTAAATTACCATCAAATTACTTAAAAAGTAATTTCGTTACAGTAACTTGTAACTTAAGTTAAGTTACTACTTACTCCCCAACACTGCGGCTATTTGTGCTCGAAATATTAAAAATAAGATGCGTTTTCACCAGATTTAAGACCAGAATTTTCTTTTTTAAGAAATGCTGATGAAGTATTATTAATTGATTATCAATAATTTATATTAAATAGGTTTTAAAAATATCACATATTCACATTAATTTGTATTTGTTTTATTTTTTTTTGTCATCCATGAATACATATCTAGGTATAGAATATTTTCATTTTTACTGTATATCAAAACCACCCTCACCATCAGTAAACATCAAAAAGGGACGTATGTTTTTAAGCAAAGTATGGCCGTACGATGAAACTGCCAACAATACGGAAAGTCGTAGATGTGCCGTAAGTATATTATTTTATTATTTTGTTTACAACTGGGTTTACCGACTGGCAAGCCCGGATTAAGACCTTCAGTGGCCCTACAAGGTTGAGGGCCAGCACCAATGAAAAAATGGCCATGTGTCCCCACTTACCAAGCCCGTGGTGGTAAGCATGACAGGTGGGTGACGGGCCACAACGCCTGTAAGTTCAAACAAGAAAAAAAATATATACTCTTGTAGGCACTATAAAAAGCACAAATTACCACTCAATGTAATTTTAAGCCGAGAAGAATATGGGTCCTTTACATACGTGGGCCCCGTGGAGTGCCCCCCCCTTTTTCAAGTTATTCAATTCCGTATACTTCATTAATTTAAATAAAATATATCGTGTTTTCATGTCATTAATAATCACAACAAAAACAATCCACCAAACTGCGTGTAAAAAAACGTTAAAAAATCCCGCTTTAAAAATTGTGATATAATTTAGAAGCTAAGTCTTTAAACTATAGATATAATTTGTGTTAATAACATATAGTCAACTAATAATTGAACTTAGCTTGACGACTTTATAACACTTGATTAATAACACATTATTTCAACGATAGTAGGCTGTATATATACTCATTATTCTATAGCATTTTTACATTTTTAACTTAAGCCGCCAAGCTTAATTCAATTATTAGCAGACTATTTTATAAGAAATTTAAAATAATTTGTATTAAAATATTTAAAACATGGTTTCAATCCAAGTACGTGCTTCCCTCTAATCCAATCTTGCTTACATAATGTTGATTAATATTATTTGTTCTTTTTTTCTTGTCCCCGCGGACTGCAGTTGTATGAGAAGATCGACGATTACGACACGACGCTCCGAGTTGCGATTAGCAAAGGCTCTTCGTGTGACGGCTTGTCAGACATGCTATACCACCAGGAGCTTCCGTGGGATACTAATAGGTTCCTGTTGATGATATTTAACACGAACAGACCGGTCACCACCACAAGTACCGAGTCAATACAATCGATATCCAAACGGTACGAGACACGGAGGTATATCCTACAAAATTTTGGGAACCGATCAAATCCATTTCATAGGAAGATTCGTGAAACTAAAGACGATGACAAAAGGTTAGTCTCGTAGCAAAATCGCCTCATAATTCATCATTATATAATTTTATTAAAATAATTATAATTATTATACTGTTGTAGTATATAGTACCTATTTAACAGTGTGTCTAAAATTAGTGTTATGGGAGGGTCACTAATTTGGGCTCAGAATAGTTGTATCCCTATTTACCTACCTCTACCTGACTTAACATAATAATTGTCACTTACATCTATGATATTCACCACAGCTTCAAACAAAGCTTACTGAAACAAAAAATAATTCATATATAACTGATACATAAATGTTGTAATTATCAGCATGGTCCAATCGTAAATATATCTTAAATAAATATACCTAATATTCTTGTTTTATATTTAAAATACATAATATGTTGGGTATAAACTATAAATGCATATTTGGTGACTTTTGAGGGTTACAAGTCCTCTACCCTATAATAGTCATGGCACATGCACAGACACCGTTGTAGTATTGTAGGTACATCGAATTGATAATAACTACAGTGTTCGGAACGTTCACTAAAATATTGAAGCACGTTCAATGCTTAAAAAAGGAAATCGTTCACGTTCACGTCCATATTTTTTTCAAATAAACACGTTCACGTTCACATTCTTTGAAAATATGAATACGTTCATTTGGTCGTTCATTTAATTTTTTTATTTAATTCTTAGGTATTTTTTTAAAACTAATACAAAATCGTGGAAATTATAATATTAATGTTGTTTTATGTGCAGCCGTGCCCATTGGAATTTCATGTATTTTATTTTTATAATTCATAATAAGTTATATATTATAATAGTATTATCAATCAATATTTATAAAATAGTAAATAAATTTGAACGTCTTAAAAAACGTTCAAATTCATTAAATATATAAACGTCGTTCACGTTCACGTTCTATTTGAAAAATACGAGTGACTTCATGTATTGTTCACTAAATATGAACTTGAACGTGTGAACGTGAGTTCATGAACGACGTTCTTTCCAAACACTGAATTAATAAGTGTAATTAACATTAATGGTTTGCCATTGGAAACTGTAAAATACTCGAACGTTACTTTAAACCATGGTTTAAATATATTAACTTATATAACCATGTTTCTATCGTAGATTATAATAATACATTTTTACGAAAAAATATTTGATGAATTTGTTTATACCTCTTTTACAGTTATTGTGTCATACATGTATGATGTAACTGAAGTAGAGATACTAAAACCTTGATAACGTTCTAAGAGTAGGGGGGGGGCTTAAATTATTGAATTAAATTGATAACTTCAAATAATTCTTTATTATATAAACAGAATTTAATTGAATAGAAGTAGGCACTATTGATACCACAAATGACAAATCATAAAAACGTATGTTTTTATAGCTTTATTTATATAACCTACTTTTTTAGTCGTAGATTTCGCTTTGGATTTTATTAAAGGGGCATACAATTAAGCAATTTTTAATCTCGTGGTCGCCGCTCGGTATCTTTTTATTAGTCGTAACTAGTAATTAATTATTAGTGTGATCGGGGATCACTGTGGTAACCTACGAATGCCACTCTCGTACGCACATGCACATCGCACATTTCAATCAACAGATAACAATATAAAATTCAGTATTTGAATTTTACGGCAACCTTCTTATTGTTTTGACTAAATTAAAGTTAGTTAACATAGTCTGATTTTATTTGTGAACAAATATTTCAATTCAGCAGAAAAATGTCTAAAGATCGTAAGGAATATTTTCAATTTTCAGTTTGATTACAACAATGATTTGATAAAACACATTTTCAAATTTTCAATTACTATAGATCAAAATTAAATACATTTTTTCAAAGCGTTCCGTACGTCTCTAAACATTTTGCTGTTGAATTGAAATCTTTTACTAAAACCACGGTTAAAGATAGTATGGTTTCCCAACGAATAATTATAAGAAATAATTTAATGGGGCTCATAGTTTCTTTTATTATCAACGATACTCTAGAAACTTTCACAAATGGTCATAGGATATAAATTAAGTACTAGTAAAGAATTATTATTATAAACCATGTTATTCAATTAATGTATGATTGAACGTTTGATACGCAAATGGTCGGTTCTGCTAGTCGTTATGATAAGAAGAAAACTGTCGGGGTCACTTAATTATCGTTCGTTAGGCAACCATACTATATCTTTAATCTCGATCAGAACTAAAATCGAATAACGTAAAGTATCAAAACTTTAGAACTTTTGAACAAAAATTGACAGTAGTAGCGAGGCCCCTTAATGGCTTAGGTATGATAATTTACCTAATAAATGTACTATTGGCATTTTCCCCATTCATATAGAATAATCACTTTAAACGTCTATTAAATATTTTTTCTCAGTAATAGTATCGAAAAAACTGAACAAGTGGTAATAATTTTATAATTAATAAATAAGTATTGTTATTAATAATTATCTAAATAGTAAAGATTATTATTGTTTTGTTCGTCTCAAATAGAACACGACGAGCTCTTTTGATTGATGAAGATGACAGACGTGGTGCAGTATTGAACCTTGCCAGAAATGATGGTTTGCAGTCAGACATAAATGAAAACGATGTTACAACTAAGGACAAAAATTGGTTACGTCGACCACTGGAAATCAACCACATGCAACTAAGACGCAGGCGCTCTAAGACAAATGTTATGCCAACATCTAAAACTGATTTTACAGTGTTGGCAGGAGCAAATCCTTTCGCCCTCCTTCTTTCCAATCGTGGGCACAATAGTAAAACCGGTTCAATAAAGCCACTTGGCCTATGGGACCAAATTGTGAAAATATTTAAAGATTAATTGTATCGTTCCAAGTATTTAATACAAATTTGCATACTATTTAATATTATATATATCTTCATAAAATTTTTCTTAATTCAACAATAAAGACAATAACCAATCATTAGGTTTATTAATTTATTTATCTTGTAATAGGTTACCTTCACTCAAAATATCAAAACAACTATTAATTGTCTGTAGGCACCGAAATTAAAAGTAAAAATAGGTATTGTTCTAATTTTTTGTGATAATTATATTACAGTACTGTATTTTAAGAACATGCAAAACTTTAAAGAAAGAATTATTTATGTTATTTGAAGTTTTCATAGAATTATTATCAAGATAATTTATTTATATAAGATGCTACATCACCCGCATGTTTTTATAGGTAGGTTAAAATAATTTCATATTCAAAATAGTTCTGAGTTGCTGCAATAAGAAATATTTATATAAATCTTATACCTATACTTGTTATATAAACATTTATATTTTATATAAACTTTATACATAAAATATCATAATTTATATTAATTATTATTAGATCTAAATCAGATATTCAATCTAAAAATTAGGCAAAAGTATTATGTACCCTAATTATTCCTTGTGCAGCTTAATTATTATTATAAATTTAGATACTATAACAAAATGGAAAGCAAAAGTACCTGTTGTTCATATAGTCCCAAATATAAGTGAAGATAATGTATTTTCAATGACATTTTTTGGAATAAAATACCGAATATTACATGTTCGTATTACCAAAGAAAATCTCAAAAGCATGAATAGTTATTACACTACCTAGTTACTATTAGGTAGGTACCTAAACCTAATTGATTAATATGATATTAACCATTTATAGGTACAGTAACAGGGTCGTGAAACCGGTATATAAAGATAATTCAGGGAGGGTTTCCAGAGCACTTTGAATTATAATTTAATCATAATTAGTTCGGTTAGGAATGATTGACCAAAATGCTAAGTTATAATTTATACCAGTGTTCGGAACGTTCACTAAAAAATTGAATTCGTTCACGCTCACGTTAAATGCTTAACAAAGGAACTCGTTCACGTTCAAATTCATATTTTTTTCAAATGAAAACGTTCAAGCCAATTTTTGGTCATTCATTTATTTTTTAAAATTTTTTTTTAGGTATTTTTTAAAACTAATAGAAAATCGTGGAAATTATAATATTAATGTTGTTTTATGTCCAGCCATGTGTACTGAAATTTCACGTATTTTATTTTTATAATTCATAATAAATTATATATTATAATATTATTATCAATCAGTATTTATTAAATAGTAAATAAATATTTTGAACGTCTTAAAATGGTTTAAATTCATTAAATATTTAAAAAACGTCGTTTACGTTCACGTTCTATTTTAAAAAAACGAGTGACGATATACGTGAAGTATCGTTCACTAAATATGAACTTAAACGTGTGAACGTGAGTTCATGAACGACGTTCATTCCAAACACTGGTTTATACATTTGTATTATTAAGTAATTCTTATAAAATACAAAATATCGATATATAGTACCTATGTATAATACATAGTATGGTCATCCGGAGTTCGTTGGCTTGTGGGTTGTTGTGGTAACGGAACTAGGTAAGGAACGTAACATTGTGCGAGAAAAAAAAGTAATTTTTACCCAACATAGGTTTTTAACAAAATCAATTTTATTTATTAGTGTAACTCTTAAACAAATAACTATAGTTTCTGGTATAATAATGACGACTTTCCGCTAGTTTTCAAATTATTATAGCATGATATTAATCTCGCTGAATGTGGTTTAGCAACAAGGATATGTGCATGTATAAATTACAAAACAATTAAATTAAAACTATATGATATTATATTAATAAACAGTAAATTATAGAACATAAACAATATTACAGAAATAAATAAATATTTCCAATCTTCGTAATAATTCAACAGCGTTTTTAGAACTACCTACCTTAACATTTTTTTTATTTTTTAACAAAACGTATTTTTGTATGATGTAGGTAATGAAATAGATTAGTTCAAATTCTGGACATATGTTATTATGACACATTTTAGATTCTGAGCGGAGCGATGAATGTATTGATTTTACAATGATGTGTGCTTTTTTTTTTATTTATTTTTTTATTTTTGTGTCTGTCATCATGTTTTAGGACAGTAAAAATGCTTCGATTTTCTTCAATAGTACCTTTTCTGATAGGAAAGTGAATCTAGTTGGTATTTTGGGAAGTCAAAAGTTAAAATTTTCCAGTAGTTTTCATGAGCGCCGTGAAAAACAAATGAAAAATTAAGGGAAAAACTGGAATTTTTACGGAAAACCAATTTTCGACAAAATCGATTTTGGTTTTTGGTATAACTCTAAAAGAAATGACCGTAGAGACATGAAATATTGACCGAATGTTTATATAAGCATTTTCTACACACCATAGCATTTTCATGATATTCTGACTTATTTTGAGCTGTTAACGGACACTTTCAATTTCCAATTTTTTTAGTTTTTTTTTTCTATAAATGTCAATAAAAATTTATTTGTTGGGTAAAAAATCTTGAAAATTTAATAGTAGGCTTCTAATATATAGTTTCAAAGGCAGATGAAAAATATTAAAAATCTGTAGTCACAATTTTTTTTTATAGGTAATCAAAGTCCAAATTTTTACAGAATACGTAAAAATGACGAAAATGTGCAATTTATTTTGAGTTAGAAATTCATAAAAAATTTTCTTTTTAAATCTAAGATTTCAAAACGTGATACAAGAATCCTTATAATTTTGCCTAATTTTATCAATGAAAAAATGTTTATAAGCAAGATAATTTCAACATAAATTTTTATGAGCATTTTAAGTTCAAATTTGTACAAGATTAGATATTCACTCGATTTCTCATGTGGCGATTTTCTTATTTTGTTGCAATTCAAAAACAAATAACTGTAGATGCATGAAAATTTCACTGAATGTTTATATAAGCATTTTCTATACACCATCTAATTTTTAATATATTTTGCCTGTTTTTCAGCTTTTTACGGACGATTTCAATTTTCAAATTTTTTAATTTTTTTTTTTATTAATATCAATAAAATTTTATTTGTTGGGCCAAAAATAATGAAAATTTAATACAAGGCTCCTGATATATTGTTACAATAGCAGTTGAAAAATATTAAAAATACATAGCACACATTTTTTTTATAAACATTTAAAATTCGAATTTTGACTAAATTCATCAAAATCTCGAAAATTATCTATCATTGTAATTAAACAATTATAAAATGGTCAGTTTTTATAACTAAGGATTGAAAATTTAAAATAAAGATTGTAATAAATAGTACATACTGTAAACAAAAAATCTAAAAAATATATAAACACAGTTATTTTTTACAGACATTTTAAGTTTAAATTTGGACGAAATTACATATTAAAATCAATTTTAACGAGTAAAAGTATATATTATAATGTTTTTCTAGTATCACTGATAATTTAAGGTTAATAATTAAATAATATGAATAATATTAATTCAACTTAGCAGGTACCGTAAAATAACAATATCAATATAATTTAAAATATCCTAGACTGACATACCGTCTCCGCTCAGAATCGTTTTTCGTATACAATGATATTATATCATTGAATTCAAATTTAATACCATCCATTATAGTACAGTGATCTACTTGTTGCCTACTGTACAGCGGAGCGACATCCACTTGACCCCCTTTTTAAATCTATATTTGTTATTTTATAATTTTATATTCTGTGCAAAGTGATGAATTTATTGATTTTACAATGATGTGATTTTACAACCATGCTATCTAAAGCCGTGGTCCCAACACACTGTAGCAGTTGGGGTGACTTACTGCAGGACACACAGACTTCTATATTACACTAGATAAGTAACTCCTATATAATTTACATTGTTACAATCGAAGCTCAAGTGCGGATGGCCGCCATGGCAGAACATTTCATTCATTATACAAAATGTATTAGGAATAACTTCGTTTTTAATGGTAAAATAAAATAGTAAATGTAAAATGATTTATATAAAATATTTTATTTTTTTAAACAACAGATTTAGCAATAATAAAATGCCATACAAAATAAATCATAATTAATTTTATTTACTATACAAAACACTATGCCAACCAACCTTGAAGCTTCGATTCATGGCGGGAGTATTATATAAACATCTGTGGCAGGACACAATATTTCACCGCTCACCGTGGCGGTAAAGGCGAGACAATAGAATATTACTACCACTGCTGCAGTGTGTGGCCCTGCAGTGGGAGCCTTTAATAAATATACCTACTATAATTCATAAAGGTATATCATATTATAACGCATATTTACAAAAAACTTCAACAATTTAAATTAAAAAACCATACAAATAATTGCTTATCCTCTAGCCGCTAGAGTCTAGCGGATAGGCAGCGAACCTAGCAGCGTATTTAACCGGATAAATATTTCTGATCACTTGATCTTAAGCGGGCGGGTGAAAATTGACCTTGCTTTAAACCATCGCGTATATTATATTATTATCATCATTCATCACTTGTTATCTACTTCGTGATTATACGATTATAGCCTATGCTGTACAATATACAAAAGGCCTCCTGTAATCCTAATATTGTATTATACTTGAATAAATATCACCATCATGATTCACAATACATTAATTAAAATCATCATAATCACAGGTACGTCACTCGTATACTTCAGCTGTCTATGACTTAAAGTGTAAACATATTTTTCGCATTTCCTCTAGTTCAGTTCTTTCAGTATTCTTATTGATACTTAATATACAAATACTTTATACAAAATATAATTTTCCTAAAGAGTTTATTTACCTTCAGTTATGTTTGCATTATATTAATATTTTTTCCTCAATTAAAAACATATATTAAGTTAAGTTTTCATCAATGCTGTTGACTGCTCTTTCTCCACGAAAAGAGACTTAGTATAATGATAATAATAATAATATATTATAATAAATTATAATAAAATACATTTTTACCAATGCGGTATATTTCACATGAAAAAATACTAAATTTGAGATATATTTCCTTCAAGACTGTATATTTCCCACGAGAAAAGAATTAATTTGAGATACATTTTCTTCAAAACTGTATATATCCCTCGAAAAAAGATTTAACTTGAGTTCGGTCTTTAAAGTTTCTTAAATAATAGGACGTAACTCAAAGACTTGGGTCAACAAAAAAATATAGTTAGGAAGAAACGAAATATTTTAGCATGCTTTAAAAACGTAAATTAATTAGAAAAAAAATGTTTCGAAAATATTATAATCAGAATAAGAATTTAATTCTGAAAACTTTAGCTACACTGAAAAGTTGTAAAACTGAGTTACACCCTTCTTCTTAGGGGTTGTACCTAGATTATTATTATTGTGGGGCCTTAGTAATTGTGCCCAAAATTTTGTTTTAAACGGTTTGAATTTTAGGGGTAGATTTTTTAGTTATTTTTTAATTTATATAATTTTATTGATATGTATGTTAATGAATTATTCTTTTACTAAATAGTTCATTAGTATGATAATCATTAGCTAAGTTGCACAAAATATGTACTTACTTACCTTAAACACACTGCTGAGTGCAAATCGTTGCCTGAAGAATACACTTTCTTCAATGTATATGTTTTGTTTTTGTAATACCAGTTTTAATTTTTATTAATAATATATCAAAATCAAAAAGTAAGCAGACATCTTAAAATATTGATAAAATTTAATTTCATCGTCTATACTAACGATGTATAAAAGGTGTCGAACTTTACTTCAAATTACCGATTTTTCCAAATAATATGACGTATGTTTTCTAAAGTTCATTTTCATCCAAAAGCATTGCAACCATTTCCAGTTTACGCATTTAGAAAAATGTTTCATCTTTCTATTTATTATTGTAAAAAATATTTGTATAATAATATTATTGTATACAACGTTTTTAAAAATGTTATGATATAATTACGTTTATTTAAATATAAATAAAAATGTTTAAACTTATTACTGCTGATATAAAACTTGGCGGGCGTAATTGAAACATATAAAGTTGTGGTTTCGTTGGGCCACTCTACACGTCCGTTTGGTAATGGTACAGCCGTTATCGCCGGCGTATTTGAGACATTTGAGCTTGTTATTTCGCGTGGCTGAGATGCACGTCGACTCGTCCCACATGCATCCATTCTCATGTGCATATTCGAGACATTTTAGCTTTCCGTATCGCGCGGCTACTTCACACGTTGTCTCGTTCCATATACACCCATGCTCATGGGCATATACAAGACAATCTAGGTTGCCATTTTTAACGGCCGCCTTCCACGTCGAATTATCCCATGTACAGCCATTTTCGTGAGCGTAAATAAGACAATTTAGGTGGCCTTTGGCTGCGGCCAGCATGCACGTCGATTTGTCCCACTGAAAGCCATTTTCGTGAAGATACGCTAAACATACAAGATGACATCCATCTGCCGCGGTGGTGCACGCATCAGGGTGCATGGGGCAGCCGTTGTTAAATAAATAATGAAGTATGCGGAGGTGGCCGTTTTTTGCAGCTAAAAGACTGGTCCAATTTGTGCAAGGGCAACCATTTTGGTGGGCGTATATGAGACACTCAAGGTGGTCTCTTGCCGCCGCTTCTTCGCAAACATGCCTGTCCCATCGACAGCCTTGTTGCCTGGCGTATATCAGACATTCCAAATGGCCATTGCCTGCCGCCATTATGCACGTTGACTCGTTCCAATAGAATCCATTTTCATGGAGGAACATTAGGCAGTCAAGATGGCCATTTTCAGCCACGATGGTGCATGTATCAGATGGTATGGGGCAGCCGTTGATAAATAAATAATGAAGTATGCGGAGGTGGCCGTTTTTCGCAGCCAAAACACTGGTGCGACTTGTCAAAGTGCACCCATTTTTGTGGGCGTATATGAGACACTCAAGGTGATCTCTTGCCGCCGCTTGATCGCAAACGTGCCTGTCCCACGGACAGCCTTGATCCCTGGCGTATCGCAAGCATTCTAAATTACCATTGATCGCAGCCACTAGGCATGCATAATTGGGCAAAGTGCACCCATTTTCATGGAGGTACACTAGACAATCAAGATGGCTATATTCTACCACGGCGTCACATAACTCCTGGTTAATGGGGTAGCCATTGTTAAAAAAATGATGCAAAATTCGGAGGTGACCGTTGGCCGCGGCCAATATACAAGTTTTTTCAGAACAACTACACCCATTTTCTTCGGCATAGATGAAACAATTGAGTTGGCCTCTGGACGCCGCTACCTCACAAACTTCCTCGTCCCACGGACATCCCAGTTGGTGCGCATACTGGAGGCATTCGAGATGTCCATTGGCGGCAGCCAGAATGCATGTGCGTGTTGTCCACTGTGGATGCCCGTAGCTCGCGACGATCAACATGCATTGCACATGTCCATTCTCAGCAGCATTTTCGATAATTGATAGTTGAACCGTAACAAAGTCTATTTGGTGAATGGTCGCTGCTCCATGAAAAAAAAAATAAACAATACTAATAATAATATATGCATATACGAATGGTATTATAATAGTTGAGTAATGTTTCGTTTGAACTTTAAAAATAAAATAATACAAATCGATTGTTATATAATTAGGACGCACATTTTATACACTAAAAATCAAGAAAAATATCTTAAAATACATCGTAATGCATTAAAAATATGACATCTAGACTTTTATTTCATTATTTGATAAGCATAAATATTTAACTTTTACTTCTACTTTATTATCCTTTCATGGTAACATGGTATTGGTATGCCGTTTTTAAAAGTGCACTAATTATATTAGGTTGATACAATTCATAATCTCCCATCCAATGCCGTAAATATAAGTAGCAAAACAAAATAAATTATTTTTAATGCTTTTTGATTTTTTTTTTTTTTACTATACAATTCAAAATATCCATTAATTCATGAAACATTGACGGATATTCATAAAATACAAAAAGATTCAAAATAAAAATGTTATTTTAGATTCTGAGAGGAGCAATGGGAGTTGATTTTAATATAATATTTTTTTTGTCTGTGTATATTTACAACATTTTACATTTGAGTTATTTTTATTTTATTTAGAAATTATTTTAACACAAAAGAATTGTATCTAATAATTATAATACCTATAATGCCCTGTTGAATTCTAAATAAATAAAATAAAATACCATGTTTATATGGCTGCATACTACTTGAGTCATGTTAATGAATAGTATAAAAGAATACACCTAAAAAAAAATAAACAAAAAAAAAAATACAAAAAAATTGACTACTTAAATAAAGAAATAAAAAAATTCAGAGAAAAAACCAATTCTGCTTTTATATATTTAAAAAAACATTTCACTCAAATTTCAACCAACATTGTTTTCATTCAGTAATTAATAATTTACGTGCCCATACATTTTTAATCTTTATTTTAGAATATTTTTTAGTTTACTCTTTTTATGTTGATGTTAAAAATGCATATAATTAATTAGATTCTAGCTTTAATTGACAATTTTTTAAATGTGTTGTGATAATGTAATGAATATAATCAAATGCATATAATTAATTTGATGATAGCTTTAATTTACAATTGACGATTTTATAATAAAATATTTTTTTAACTATGTATAATTACCTATTTTAACTCATAAACAATTAATCTACGCTGTTACTTATGGTTTGTAATAGACTATGGACGCAACTAGGCTGTCTAAAAGTTATACCGGGACGCAAATAGGTTATGACCCTTTTTGAACCTTTTTTTGTGGGACGCAACTTACCTAGACACCTTAGTCATAATTATTTCGGACGGAAGTAGTAATCACCGGTTTATATTGTTATAGTTATGAATTTATGATATTAATTGTACATGGAAGATAAAATTATATAGGTAAATTATATTTTTTTTAAATTTTTTTTTTAAAGGGATCCGTTAAAAATGTTTGTGCTGGGGGCCCCCAGTCATTAGCCAGACCGACACTGTATATTGGTATCTTCATAACAGTTTAATGCTAATGCTTTCATCCACTCTACGTGGCTTTAATGCTAATCCGTTAATTACTTCTTCAGGGTGAATTGTTATATTTTTATAAACGGCCAAAATAGTGGTTGATATTTCTATATTAAAATCGTTAACTTGCCCAGCCTTGTATTATTATATACCTACCTATATGCATTTATTGTTTATATATTATGTAATAATAATTCCGTTAATAAAACAAAATCATTATAAATTTGAATTTCAATCGTACTTACCTAACGTCACTTTGCCTATATCCTAAGCCTATGGGTAAACTTAATCAGATGATTTTTCCCGACAAAGTTCGAGAAATTTAAAACGTTGCTACTCAGGGTCAAAGACTGAATTTAACATTATTCAACCGTTTTAATTCTTATGAATATTGTGTGTAATAAAACCTTAAATCGCTTATTTGTACCTACGTATTCGGTGTATTACCATTTTTAGTATCAATAACTATATACCTACATACCTAATGTGCTCAATTATGTATCCATACACTTTCTAAATGTTATTTATTCGAAGAAAATTAGTAATCTGACCGTTATTATATTGCATATAATTAACAAGATTGATCACAGAGATGACAATATTATGCTATGGATGAAAATACATTGGAATTTCTGTTGAAAAATAAAATTAACGTTTTATTATATTGTACTAATATATAGATACATGCATTATGCATAAATGTATGTATCAAATATAATACATGATAAATTATTATATAAAATATAGTTAATTTATTTTATATATATTATTATACTCATTAAGTCATAAATAATATGTATATATAGTTGTATAATTAAGCTATATGCTATATATGTAAATAACTATATTAATATTTATATACAATTAAACGTTAATTATTAAATGTAGACTGTAGAGTGTATTAATCATTATAAAACCCAGTATAATATCATAGCATTTAGCATTAATGGTCAGTTTAATATAATATTATTGTCTTTTATTTATTATTATTATTATTATTTTTATTATTATCATTAAATCATTCACTATTATTATTCATTATCTATTTATATCTTATTCTAATATTGTACCTAATACAATTGATTCTCATGTTGGCATCACCATTCAGCTGCTGCCTGCTGGCCATGGGAAGAAAATAGAAATAATAACAATAACAATAATTTTATTTTGGTATAGTTTTTGAAACTTCAAACCACACAATGTTATAACCTCTTCCACGAGTGACAAGTATTTTTATCATCTGTGTTTTAAGTTTTTCCGTCAAAATATTAGTTGAACCGTACCGTAATTAGGTACAGATCTAGTTGAGTTTTATTACGTTTGATTTGTTGATTCAGTGTGTATAGTTATAGTTAATAGACTTAAATTATTTAAATCATAATTGATTGAATTATTGAAAATTCAGACTGATTGAAATGGTCGGACGCAAAGGAGCTGTTCAGATATAATTGATGCAGTTCTAACATTCAAAGAACGAGTAGTTTTGAAGAACGAGACAAATGAAATGTGTAAGTGTTCTTTTAAATCATATAATATCGTGTAAGAATACGTATACCCGTTGCTTATAGAATTTTTAAGTACATGCAACGTACCTATGCATAATATTATTCATTACATATGAATGGCATAGGTATATAGTTAGGTATTATAATAAGCATAGTATCTATATGGATAGCAATCATTGCTTACCTACCCTTTAAAGTACCTACTTACAAAATAATCATATTCGTAAAAGTTTAATTTGCAAATCAAAAATTGCTTGTCCAAAACTGTTTTGTAATTCATAAGCCATTAAGTTTTTTTTTATTTCAACATCGACATTGTAACTAATATATGTTACACCACTTTGTATTCTAACTATTACTGAAAATAATTTTCGTGTGCCAAATGAGAAGTTTAGCGTAATAAATCGAGGATAGGAAATTTATCATAATATTTAAAAACATAACATTCGTGGTATTTCAATAAAATAATAAAAGTTAGATATAAAAAACAGGGGTGCCAAAGACCTTTTTGCACCCCCCTAGTTGCGCCACTGACAGGTTGTGATTTTTGTAGATGGTAAATTTATTAATTAAAATTTAAAAAATTAATTTCATAACACTTAAAAACAATTTACAAATCCATTTACATATTTTATTAAAAACAAACATTTCTAGAGCACACTAAATTGTATATTTTATATAAAATTATTTTATAAATATTTAATAATTTTAGAAACAAGATAAAAATATTTCATTGTGCTTTCACAAATGTCAGTTCTTTATTAAATAAATAAAATAATATTGTAAGACAATAATATTACCTGGAAAATCATTGTATAAAATACGTCTTACGATAATTTTCCGCCGATGCGCAAACGATGTACGATATTTTCGCTCAGGTAAACAGACGATGCGCAAATGATATACGGCCGAAAAATGTATGTGAAAATATTGACAAACAAGATTCTGTTTGTCGGGCCGTATATCATTTGCGCATCGTCTGTTTACCTGTTCGAAAATATCGTACATCGTTTGCGCATCGGCGGAAAATTATCGTTTGCGCATCGTCTGTTTACCTGCACCAAATTATCGTACATCATATGCGCATCAAAATTCTAAACAATAGAAGGGTATACAAATGTACCTACACACATTTAATATTATATAGATAATGATAAATTTTAATATATATAGGCACAAGTTTTATTCAATAAGCATTACAATTTTATAAATTATAATACAAATATACATATAGTTTGAGAAAAAATTATTTAAAAATAAATTGTATTCAATTAAATTAAATTCATTTTTACATGTACTCAAAAGTCAAAAAATTATTGTATAATATTATAATGTACCGATTACCGAACCGTTTACGTCTCGTGTGTCACGCGTACGTCTCGACAGCGACTAACGAGTGTTACTATCCAGTAATCTACTATCTTTTTTTTTTTTTTTGAAGCATCGACGACGCTGCCGGAACTTGATATACTTATGCGATAAAAATGGATACACTTGTGTACACTATGTACACTTTAGTTGTTAATCTCATGCTATATCGTATTATTATATTTATATTATATATATTTTAAAACAAAAATACCTATACAATATTTGAAAATTGTTATATGATTGAATATGATTAAAGTTAGATATTTTCGCACAGGTAAACAGACGCTGCGCAAATGATATACGGCCGCGGGTATACACCTTTTTTTTCAGTTCTATTGTTAAATAATATTGATGCGCAAATGATGTACGACCTTTTAAACGATCGATGCGCAAACGATGTATAACCCAAAAATAAACGATGCGCAACTGTCTTACAAAAAAGGTCAAAAATAACAATAGTGATGCGCAAACGACAACCGGCGCATTTTTCATAGTATTATTACTGTGGTTGTGTCTAAGTAAAGTACTTACAGTAAAATTATGCAATAGATTGTAATAAAATATAGTTTTTATAATATTATATTATACATTTAAAAATTACTGAATCCTATGACCATTTTAATATATTATAATATCATCAATTTGCATAATGATGGCAATAAGCTGAAACATGTAGTATTTATTCAGGTAATCCTCGTTACCATTTTAATATAATAAAATGTTAGGTTATAATGCTCGAATATTGTTTTTTTATTGATATTTTATGTATCCAATAAGATACAATCCCAGGTAGCAAAATAGTAATGATATTATTACTATAATATTACAATACCGCTATGAAAATAATATTTCCTTTTAAATATTATAATATTATTTATATTTCATTGCAATCATATTATTATTTTAGAAACAATATAGTATTATTTTTATTTTATTCCATATATAATATTATTTGCATAATAATATATTAATGTTTTTTTATTATTTTGTATGTAGGTAGCAGTAACAATTTTTAAAATTTTCATTTCCAGCCTTCTGGATTTGATATACCTACCTACTGGCTATTACTAAACAAATACAAATGAAAAAAGACCAAATACTAATTGCTAACACCCAAATTATTTCCCATGATAATTTTTGGCATTTTTTTGATTATATGTATATCTACAACACTACAAAAAAAATATATAACTCGGTAATCTGCTTCTTATTTTAGTATTGAATAATACCTATTGCCCTATTATATTATATTATTATACAATATTATTATTGTAAGTAATATTTATCGATTAAGAAAGAATGAACTGGGCTAAAGTAGAAACCTTATCACCGGGTAGTCCGGTCTAATTAAGAAGACGCTACTCATGCATTTTGTTGTCTCGCGTTCACGTACGATATAGCACATTTTTATTCACTGGTTGCAATAGTGTGCTGTTAGTTTTGATAAGTATTACCACAGAACAATATTACGTACTACAGTGAATTAATCTATTATCAAACGTTTAAGTACCTACGATTTAAGAACATTATCTGTCATGTTATTGTCATCAGCGACTTTTTCGATAATTTTATTTTCAAGCAAGATATGGATTGGTATGTGAAATATCACAAATTAAAAAATGCTAATATCTCACTTGAAAATTAAAATATCGAATGAAAACCGACGCTTAAGCACAGATATTGTTCTTACAATCTTATCTAAAAGTTTGAATAGTTTGATAATAAGTCCATTCACTCTAATATTAAAACTAACAGCACACTATGAAAACGCAAATTGTCCGTGTTGTACGTGTAAGACAGAGACATTAAATTCAAGAGTAGGTAGCATATTAATAATATATTATGCCAGTGGCGTAACTACGGGATGGCAAGGCACGGCAATGCCCCGGGGCCCTCGACTTGAAGGGGCCCTCAACCATCGTAAATAGGTGCATAAAAAAAATTTTAACTAAAAAAAAAAAAAAAAATCGGCTTAATATATCAATAAAATAATATTAGTTGTTTTATGAAAATACGTAATTCACTTGCAATTTATTATTGTTCGGAAATCGGAAATATAAAAATAACTGATATTTAAAGACAGCTGTATATCTTGAGTATGGTACTATGGTGGTCGTATAGAAATACATATTATATTATTAGGCCTAATTATTTTTAGAAATTATAATATGACATTTTTAAATTTTACTCTTGGAATCAATTTCCCAAACAGCAAAAGAATATTCCGGTAATGTTATAAGAACCTTAATAGCGAAACAGTAACATTTAGTGAATCATTTCATCAATGTTACAATAATGTTTGAAGATGTTACTGTAACATTACTACAAAATTATTTGAGCGCGAATTTCATTATTGTCTTAACGACATTTTCCAATATTGTGATACTGTTATCCCATAATATTCAAATAAATATTTTAACCCAATAATATCATAATGTTTTAATTTGAACATCAAAACAATTATAGAAAAATGCCTTTTAAAAACATTTCTCTAAATACACATTATATAAATTAGTTTTGAAAATATGTGAGATAACCTTTATTTTTATTTTGTTTGTAATTAAAAAACTTACAAAATCAATTTATAATGCAAATTTATTGAAAGTAAATAATGCTTATAATATATATAGAACCATACACATTTGAAGTATTGATGATAATATATTATTCAATATAATAATATAAAAAAACTTAAACAAAATGTATTTTGGAATGAAAATAAAAAATGTAACTAATAATATAAACATAACAGTATGTGTAAATTAAATATGAACTCTTTCATTAAAAAAAACATTGGACGTTAAACAAATAGTAACAAACTGCTGCAGTATACAATGTAAGAAACTATACCTAAATATAAATAATTAAATAAACTTTAAATAAAACAAATTGTCCACTGTGAGTAATACAAACTGTATACAAATCTTCATATGAATATAAAAAAAATTGAAATAATAATACCAGCTGTTTATGACATTTTATTGACTATTCAAAAATAATGTTTATGAGCTTGAATGAACTTTTGAATGTTTTTCTTGTTTCTTAGATAGGTTTTTGATACGGAAAGGAGCGTGTGATAGCCAAATTCCCAATGAGTTATCAATTTCTTTTTCCGGTACAATACTGTACTTTACATTTACTCTTATAGCATCTAGAATAATATACAATAATTATATGTATAGAATATAGATCAATGAAATACAAGTATGTATTTAATTATAATAAATATCATCTACCTAGCTATATATTTAGGCTATAATGATAATTAATGGTTAAATAATTTTAGTTTTATTGATATATACAAGAATATATATTACACCAAATACAAGTCAAAGTTTAATATGTCTTACCTATAATAATTCGATAGCTCTTTAAGCTAGAAAAACATAGCTTTGATCTAAATCCATATAACGAATATTGTGAAAGCAAAATGTCAGAGAACATCCGTGAAGCAATTCTGCGAACACTGTTTCCAAGATCATTAACATCTATTAACACCGATAACTGAGTAACCTAAAAAAGAATTATATTTTGCAAGACAATTATAGATAAATAAATTACATAATACAGAATAGTTTAAAGAATTAACAATAGCACACCAAAGTATTTTTAAAGTTTTCATCATCCTTCATTTTTGTTTCCAATGACTCCAATTCATCGTGACTTTTTATAGGGAATATACTATCAAGATTTATGGCATTTTTAGCTGATGTATTTTTATTAATCATCAGTGTATTAATATTAAGACTATTTGATTGCACAGTACTTAAAATGCTGCCAATGTCATATTTCATATTTACTAAAGTGTTAGTAATAAACCGTTGAAAATCTGTCAAACCAATAATATATTAATTAGAAATCCATAGGTACCTACAGGTAAATGGTAATACACAGTACATATATCATTGGTGTAGTGATTGCAGGAAAGATATGAGTGTCGTAACCCCGACCCTCCCCTTGAGATTTTTTAGTTTTTTAACAACTACCTATCACACCACATTTAACACTACTAAATAATTACTATATATACATAAAAAATGATTTCTCATACACTATATATAACTAAATAAAATATAGTGCATATACCATCAGATATTTTTGGCTGTGGCTGTGTTAAAGTATTGGTTGTATCGGCTGTAGACGCTGTAGTACAAGCTTTCTTAACTGATCCTGTATAGTATTAGAACAAAAAAGCAAATCAATTAAAATGTATATAAAAATACATGTATTTGGCATGGGTTACAAAATATATGTGTATCAAAACTTTTTTTTTAAATCAACAGAAAATCAAGGAAAATTAATTAATATTTTATTTTTAAATTTTAGTATAGTTATAGGATGTACAATAAAGCTTTTGAATAATACATTTACACTATATAGTAATACTAGATTAATAATAATAAAAATATAAATGCGGGTATAAATGTATGAGTCAATAATTTAATATAATTATGTTACCTGAATTTTCAATACTTTGATCACAAAATAATACTTTTTTAACTTTGACACTATTGTGATCAGAACTTGTTTCGTATAATAATTGTTGTAATAAAACGGAACTCTTTGTGGTTTTGTTTTATTAACTTCTTTTTATTCAAACAATTTATATAATCATAAATACATTTAAGATACAATATTTTCTTTTATATTCTTATATATTCCTTGTGGAATTTACAACCTAATGGTACAGATCACATGAACAATTTAATCCAAACATATAATTATGTGCAACGATTGCGGGACAACAACTCACGTGTGGATGGGTTATGGTATGTATCACTAGTTTTACGGGAGGGAGCAGAGGTGGTGTGCCCGGACGTATTTCGGACACAGTATTGCTACGCTTTTCACGTCGTAGCCCGTGCCCGACGTACTGTTGGCGCCTACACCACTTACCCAGGCCGACTTGCTCACACAGTATGCTACGCTTTCTACAGCGTAGCCCGTGGTAGCGTCGAATGACTAGTGATACGTACTTGGTTTCTTGTCCTACTCCTTGATCTGACGGCGCTGGTGGCGGTTCGTAGTAGTGGCGATGGTGACGGCGAGGCTTCTGCGGCGGCAGCTAGCGGCTTGTCGTTGGCTGGTTGGCTTTCTTCTTGGTCCGGGTCGGTCTAGTCGACGACGGTACAAACGATGCAAGTGATAAGCAGATAAATCCGGTATGCTACGGTTTAATGACCGTAGCCCGGCAATCAGCGCTATCTTTCACTTCTGATCGATACCGTGTCGCCAGACAGTAGACTGGGAAGGTAAGGATACCTGCTGTGGTGTCCGTGACGGGGTTATATGCATGTCACCGGTTCCCTTATCGAATGCGCGGGATACCGGGATATGCGTACTATTTGACATCCTTTGGTGTCTATCTTCTCGTAATACCATTGGGCCGATGCATACATGATATCTTCGTACTGGTAGTATCATTCCGATGCCGTAACATTTAACTTTTAGAGTATTAATGTGGTAATAGTAAGCCGAACTTGTCGCCGGCACATGGTCACACTGAGACGGGCGCTCTCTATTGTTGACATCATGCGTCGGAAGGGTGTACTGTGTTGATGTTATCGACTAAATGTAGTAATACTAGATTGTTGTCGACTAAGCGCAGTAACATGACGTGGTTGTCTCGTTACATTGTGTATTGTCGTTAACTGGTTCCACTGTCCAAGTCCCAACAGGAGATGAAATTATTGTAAGTTCTCTATTTTTAATAAATTCATCTAATAAAGATACATGTTTTTCAGGTGTTAGACAATTAATATCATCAAAAACATTATTAGAATTGCCTGCAAAACAAAAAAGTTACTGTAATAAGTTTAAATATTCACAACAGGTAGTTATTACTATAAGAAATTATACATTTCATTTTTTTAAGTTATTAACATTACTTTGGCCATTGTCGATTTTCCAAAGAGAATCTTTATCTGAGTCATAAACTATATCATCATTAGAGTCATCAGAACAATCAAAAATACTTTTTTCTTTGGTTGAATTACTTGATTGAGAAATATCTACAAAAGTTTTTATAAAAATAAAAGTAATTACATAACACTACAAATTAATTAGTGAAAAAAATAAAGTTAAAATATTACCATTATAACGAGGAGGACAGCTTTCAGGAGATATTTTGATTTTTTTTGAATTCTCAACTTTTATTTTTTTTGATTTCAAAATAATTCTTTTGGGAGACAAACTTTGACCTCTATTAGGGCATTCTTTTTTCCTTCTTGACACCCTATCAATAATTTCATCAGCACTTGATAAGTCCGATTTTTGCATAGCCAATGGTAATTTAATTTTTGCTTCACTGTATGAACCTAAAGAATTTGTGTATAACTAATTAGTATACAATTCACTAGATTATATTAATCTATAGACAATTATTTAAAAATTAAAATGTCTTAACTATAAATTCTATGTCCAATTTGTCTGGATTTAAAAAATATAAAGTCATTCGTATTAGGTTTAGTTCGTTTTTGAATAAATTTCTTTGCCTGCTTAGAAGCTTTGGGCCAAGCACAAGAATTATTTTCCAACCAAAAGTCAGGTACCACTTCAATGCTTCATCACAAAACTCTACAACAATCCAACCAATTTGATGATCCATCTAAATAAAAAATGAAAGAATTGAATTTATAAAAAGTATACAATATTTTATGTAATTATATGTAGGTACCTACCTACTATTATAAATATGTTGATATTTCAAAGTAATAATCTGTAAATATACTGGTATTAGAATTTTTATCCTATTATAGTGAAGAGCATTTACCTATTACATAATTTTGATTTGCTTGTTTATATATTATTATTTACAATCTTATTTACAAATTATTATAATTTATTTAAATATCTATATGAATAATAGGCATGGCTATTTGTATCCCACTATGATGAAGCACCATCATTTTTTTTTTAATGTCAAATATTTCCCAGTATTTGAGTTGACTAGATAAATTTTTAACTTCAAATATTTCAATAATTGTTGAATTTATGAGATCTTCAAAATATGGTAATAAAACATTGTACTTTTTACCGATAAGCATGATAACACCATTTTTTTGAGCAAAATTCAAGCATTTGACGATTTCTTTATTTTTAGTTAGTATAAAACTATCACTCTCTTTTTTAATTTTGATGGTTACACTTTTGAATATCATAGTGTAATACTGTGGACCTATTAAACCATCTACAAGTGGACCGTTAGCATGAGCATGTTTCAAAACTGGTTTATTATCCATTAACGTTTCTTCACTTGAATTATTTAGTACACATTGTTCATATTTTTCATAATATCTATTAACAATTTGTTGTAATGGTTTTTCATTTTTTCTAAGATTAGATTTTATTTCTTTCATGTAATTTTCAAAACCAAATGCTGAACAATAATCAAGAGGACCAAATAAATCATAATCATCACATAAGTGTAATAAGCCATGGACATTATGTGATACAAAATGCTGTCCATAAATATCTTGAAAGTTCTTGACAAAAAAATCCAATAGTTCTCTAGCATATTGAAGTAGAAATTTTCGACCAGGACTTAATAAAATTAACATTGCAATGTTCAATACCATAAAGTTGGTATAAATGTCTTCACGTAAAATGGTTTTCAACACAACAGGTCCTGTGTATAATAAAAACAAACGAAATTCAGTAGCTTTCCAGCGACAAAATTCTTGGAGACATCTGCTCTTTCTGGAGAAATCGGATGTAATATATGGATTACATGCTAATAACGAAGTTGATATTTCGTTTATTTTTGAATATCTAAGTCTGACATTTAAAGGTCCCTTAATCCAGAGGTTAATTAGTTTTTTACAAACGCCTAAGCAAACCAAATGCACGTAATCAAGTGTAAATGAAGTTACAGAGTTGAAACTTTGTAATTCAATGAGGATGGAAGTTTCATTTGAACTGTGATAATCTTCATCCTCAGTATTCAGATATGAATGGTGATTTCTTTCAATTGATTTTATTTGAGAATAAGGAAAACATACTCGATTACACACATATTCTCCCTCAATAGTGCAACGAGTGCATGAAGAGAAACCAGAATGTCCTTTCACCTTTAAGACGAACGCCTTCGCAGGCGAGTCACAACAAAACAATGTTATATTAACTTTGATATTAATTCCATTCATTATAATACCTTCGGCTTCTAAATGTTTAGCTTCAGTAACAAAATCAATTAAATACTCATTGCTGTCTTTTGGTTTTTCAATTCCCCAGTAAAGACCAACAAGAAAAACTAATCTTTTTAGTGGAGGTTCAACTAGAATGGAAGCTAATATTGGCCAAAATTGTGAGCTGCTACTTTTTGAAATTGGTAATCCATCAATTCCAATGGCAATTTTAATATCCTGTACATTTGATGGAGCATGTAATTTAATTCCTTTTTCCAAACCAAAATGATGATAAATTCCAGGACTGACAATTCGATTTTCTTTTGACTTACAAATAGGAGTGTTTAAAATTGTGCGGCAATCAATTGGTAAGTTGTTGAAACAACTATGCATTTTTAAACCTTTTAACAAACCATTAACTGCACTATGAGGAATTTTAAAATCTATTGCCCAAACAGATATAAATTCCTGGATTGAAAATTGTTTAAATGCATCTGTTAATAATTTATTTGTATTTAATGTATGTATATTTGTTGCCTCATGAGAAGTGTTGGTATCTGATAA
>JANEHU010001041.1:0-114282 GCA_027563435.1 Nasonovia ribisnigri | reverse complement strand
GTATTTTCCAGTAGAAAATAAAATCTAGTCGGTGCAAAATTTAAATTCTCAATGGTCTCAAAAGCGCCTGGAAAAACAGAAAAAGTTAAGAAAAAATGGAAATATTTTTGCAAAATCGTTTTTCGACCAAAACTTTAAAAAAAATTACCCTAGATACAAGAAATGTTCACTGAATGCTTATATTTTACATTTCTATGTACCATAACATTTTCGAAATGGTGTGCCTCTTTTCGAGCTATTTTTAGGTATAAGAAAGTATCTAGTTATATTAGTTTTTTAAATTAATGTTAATAAAAAATAATATACTAGGTATATGGTCAAAAAACTTGAAAATGTAATACAGCATGCGTAATCAGTATAGAAATTGATAAAATAAATATATTGTATAAACTTAAAGTATCTACAGTTATTTGTTTTTAAATTACAACCAAATAAGAAAATCGTTACATGAGAAATCAAGTAAATATCCAATTTTGTAATTTTAACTTGACTTTCCAGTAGACACTTTTTTGACAAAGTTAGAGAAATTTACGAGGAACCTTATATTACATTTTAAAATCTTAGATTTAAAAACAACATTTTTTATAAATTTCGAACTCAAAATAAATTGCACAATTTCTTGATTTTACGTATTATTTTGTCAAAGTTATGACTACGTATTTTTAATATTTTTCAACTGTCATTGTAACAATAAATTAAGATCCTTTTATTAACTCAACGGTAAAAATTGTATTGAAATTTATAAAAAATAAAACTAAAAAACTTGGAAACTGAAAATGTCCGTAAACAGTTGAAAACAATTCAAAATACGATATCGTATTTTGAAAATTGTATGGTGTATAGAAACTAGAAATGCTAATATAAACATATATAACATTCAGTGAACATTTCATGTCTCTGCGCTTATTTGTTTCAGAGTTAGGTAGGTGCACCAACAACCAAAATCGATTTTGTCAAAAACAAAAAAAAATTTTGCATAAAAATTCTTGTAGTTCCATAACTTTTCTTTTGTTTTCCAACGCTTTTGAAAACTAGAACAAGATACTGAATTACTGAAGTTGAAAAACGAAGCTTTATTTTCACTACTTATCATGTTAAACAGACACAAATAAAAAAAAACATACATCGTTGTAAAATCAAAACATTCATTCCCCTCAAAATCTAATAACTTTACCGGAACGTGAAATTCGGTTTTTACGAGCATAAATAATGATTCACCCATAAATTAACAAATTATCATACAACGTTGACGACATTTATCAAATTGAAAATGTACAAATAATTTTAGAGTTAAAAATATATAAAATGTTTTATAAATGTATGATTTTACAGCTAAAGATTAAAAATTTAAAGCGAGGTTCCGCGTAAATAGGTGAATAAATGACTTAATTCACAATAATATCATCCAATATATTTGATAATATTTGGTTATATTTTAGGCTGACTGACCGTCCTCGCTCAGAATCGTTTTTCGTTTATTATAATATCGTTGAATTCAAATTCAAACACCATCCATTACAGACACCCACTGGTAACCTATACTGTACAGCACGGTGACACCCTGCACTTGCCCTACACTTTTTTGCTTTTAAAAGGTATGTTATGTATATTGACTTAAAGTTTTTAAAAATGAATACCTATACAAAAAAAAAAAAAATATTAGAAGTTTTGGGAAAATGAGTGCATCAAGTAAACAAGTATAACACGCATTAAAAATACTTACTAAATCAAACAAATTGCTTTCACAAATGCAATACATTGTAATTGCTGCGAAACGCTGTATAATACTGGCCTAAAGTTGGGCGGGTACACACTGGAGCATTTAGGTGTAATGTAACGCTGTAATGTAACTGTAATGCTCAAGTGTGTACGGTGTTACTGTATCATTCGTGAGCGCTCGGCTCGCGACGCCGTCGATCCATCCGAGTGTCGGTATTTTGACGAACATCAAAGGAATATTACATTACAATTCGCTGCTAGTGTGTACGGTATCGTCCAGTGCCGTGTAACACAGTGGTGGCGCCAAAACTTTTGGGTGAACCAATCCTGGGCCACTGGCCACTGATTTATAGTGTACTTATTTTTAAGGAGGGCCAGTGGCGTACGGCCAATATGGTCATTAATGAGCGTGATTCGAATTGCCAGGTCGCCAGGACAATTTTTAACCCCAATAACCCCTCCCCTGTTTGGTCATTGCATAGCATCAGTAAAATACAAAATTAGATATTTGCTTCACACTTCCTTCCAAAATCGTACTCAGCTAGGGAAGTACTCCCTGCTCACTACAATATTTTTGCCAGTATAATGATTTTTGAATATTATTAATTATTATTATTATTATTATTATTATGAACATTATGAACATTATCGCCGCTACTGGTGTGAAGGCAACAAGACTGAACATTATTTTGAAATAAATATTTAAAATATTAATATATTATAGAAATAATAATAACAATACAATTTATATTATACATAATATGAATTCAAACATTTTCGATTTGTTTTCCGCCTCACGCCTGACGAGTGACGACGATAATCACAACAATAGTCGCAAGTTGCAACATGTTACGACAGAGTATAGGAAGGATCCAACCGGTACCATTTTGAGGTTTTATGTGCTAAAACATCAAAACATACTGTCTGGAAAGGCTCTTAGCACATTAGTTTCTCTAAGCAAAGCTGCTTGGTTAGTCATTTATCAATTTGATACAAGTTTTGAATTTTTATTGTTAATTCTAAAACTTTTTATTAATGGAGTGGAATAACGAAAGAGTGTTAGACTTCATAGAGGCTTATCAAAATAAACCAGTATTATGATATCCAAAGGATCCAAAATATTATAATAAATTTGCTAAAGCCGATGCTTGGGAAGAGTTGGCCACACAAATGAATTCAACTTCTGATGAATGTAAAAAAAAAATGACCAGCTTGAACGCATCATTTCGACGCGAAAAAATGAAAATAAAAAGTAGTCAAGGAACTGGCACAGGTAATTATAAAATATTATTAACCATTAAAAATGCTTTAATTGTTATTGTTGATTATAATTGACAACAATTAAAAATAGTATTAAGATTATGTATACAAATAATAGTTCAAGTATAATACTATTTTTTACTAATAAAATAATAAAAAAGTTATATATTTAAATCATATGTCGTCTACATTGGAATACTTAACTCTCGTAAACTATACAAAAAACATATGATGTAATAAATAATAATCTTATTTTACGTTAAACTTTTTTCTTAAATTTAAATAAGAACAAAATAGTACCTACAGTTTTTAGTATTATGGTTGTATCAATTAGTTTAGCACAGGTAAATTGCTTATTAATTATTAAAATTATTCTTACCTATATATTCCAAAAAAGATTTGTAATATTATTATTATTTATTTAAAATTTGTTTTTGATTATTTTATTCAAGGAAGAGATGAAGTTTACGAAAGTTCATGGTTTGCTTTCAAAAGTTTTGCCTTTATTATGGATAAAGATAATCCTCGACCTACACTCAACACTGTAAGTAAAAACTAAAAAATGATATTATTTTAATTTTTAACTTGTAAACATTATTTTCAAACTTATTTAGTACATGATCATTATTCATTAGTTGTAGTCTATTTTATATAATAATAATTAAAAAAAATAATAATCAATAATAACAAAAAATATTTATGCATAATCGCCTTGCCATGGAACTTTTCCTTCATTTATAAAATAATCTGCGATTTCATCTCGAAGTTCTTTCACGTCTAACGCCGATCTACGAGGCAAGTTCCGGATTGATAACAAAGATGTTAAATTATTATTTTCTGATCTCCAATTTCCTTCAATGATCTCTCCGTCAACCTCTCTGTCAAACGAGCCATTCGGTGTATAAATGTTTACGGAGCTTGTACTTTTTCGTAAAAAATTATGAAGATGTGCTACAGCCATTACAACGACCTCTGCTTTTTCGGGTTCCAATAGCATAGGTTTCCGTAAAACGCGAAATACTGATGATGAAATCCCGAAAACATTTTCCACGACACGCCGAGCCCTGCATAAACGGTAGTTAAAATTTCGTTTAACCGAACCTTTGGGGTGTAAACCAGAATAAACTTTCATTATGTGTTCATTGAGTGGAAACGCCTCATCGCCAATCATAAAATAAGGGACTGATTTTTCTCTTCCTGGTAATGGTATTGGGGCTGGTAGATTCAACGACGAATTTTCAATTTTTTTATATAATTCGCAATTTTTTAATACTCCACCATCAGAAATTCTGCCTTGACATCCGGCATTTACGTACATAAAATTGTAATTGGAATCAACTAATGCAAATAAAACAATACTAAAAGCGCCCTTGTAATTGTAAAATTCGCTTCCACTGTTAAATGGAGCTTGTAGGACTACATGTTTACCGTCCATTGCGCCTATGCAGCGAGGGAAGTTCCAACGACTTTCGAATCCTTCCGAAATGGCTAGCCAGCCTTCAGATGTAGTAGGAATCTAAAATGTTAAATAATAATCTACTATAGCAAATAGAAAACTACATAGAAAATAATATACACACTAAAATATAAAATAATAATTTTTAAGTATTGTTACACACTTACACCATTAACATCTTCACCATATTATAATACTATTTTGATATATAAAATTATTGTATTAAGCGTAAACTTTTAGATTCTGAGCGGAGCAATGAATGTATTGATTTTACGATGTTGTGTTTTTTTTATTTTTTTTTTTGTGCCTGTGTACACGATAAGTTGTCAAAATAATGCTTCGATTTTCAACTTCAGTAGCTTTTCCTGTTGGAAAGTGAATCTAGTTGGTGCATTAGGGAGGTGATTTTTTGAAATTCCCAATAGTTTTCAAAAGCACAAGGAAAAACCAAAAAAAAATTAAGGAAAAACGGGAATTTTTACGTAAAATCAATTTTTGAAAAAATCGATTTTAGATATTGGTGTAACTCTAAAAAAAATTATCGTAAAAAAATAAAATTTTCATTGAATGTATTTGCATGTGAACATGCATTTTATATACTTGATAACATTTTCAAAATATTTCAACAATTGTTAGCAGTTGGAAAACATTAAAAATACATAGGCACGTTTTATTAAAATAATGATTTAAAGTTCAAATTTTGCCAAAATGAATTTAATTGAAAATTTACAAATTCTTCAGTTGTTAATTGTTTAAAAGTTAATAAAACGTTTAAATTTTATAGCTAAGGATTGAAAATTTGAAACAAGGTTCTACATAAGTAGTTAATTCTACTGCAAAAAAAAGATAAAACTATTTAAACACAGTTTTTTATAGTTATTTTAAATACAAATTTGGATTAAATTACCAATTAAATAACCAAAAATAACAATTTTAGCCATATTACTGTAATTTAAAAATATTATTTGTGGGTACTTTAAATTGTATATACCTACTATGAATAACTGAGTGAGTTGGGTTATTGCCTTATGGGGTAAATGAATCTAATTAGATTAATTTGGAATTTATTTTATAGGTAGGTATCTACATTTTAATATAATTAATATAGTATAACAGTATAAGAGTATAACATATCCCTGACTGACAAACCGTCTCAACTCAAAATCGTGTTTTGTATACAATGATATTATATCGTTGAATTCAAATTTAATACCATCCATTACAGTCACCCACTTGTACAGCAGAGTCCACATCCACTATTTACCTGCTTTTTTAAAATGTAATTTAATCATTTTTTTTTCAATATATTGAATTAATATTTTTAAGGAAGTATTTATTCATATTTTATAATTCAAAAATATAATGTTATTGTGTACGAAAAACGTTTCTGATCTAAGACGGTCTGTTAGCCTATTATATTTACAAAGTATATTAATATTATTTCTAAGTAATATTTTGCTATTAATAGTACAGTACCTATATATATTATAGATTTGTTGGTTATTGTATTAACTACTATGAAGTATGAGAAAGCTCGTTTTGAATTTTAAATTCTTAGCTATTAGCTATATTTATACAAATTAAACTTTTTATAATTTTTTATTTTATTTTCATGAATTTTTTCAATAATACTCAAAATTTTAAATTTTAACCTCATAAGAGTGTGAACTAGATCCTAATTGCTACCTGAAACAGTGAAACCACCCATACAGTTAAAAATCGAACCATTTTTTGCACTACTTTTCAGATTAGAAAATTTAGATTACAACAATTAGATGAGACATTTGAGACATTATACATGCATGAATTTCACATATTAATAAATGCATCAAAGATACACACACTGTTTAAAAAAAAATTGATAAGTTTTTAAATATTTTATTTCTTCATGGCGTACCTATATTTCAGATCGTTGAAGAACAAATAGCCACTGCAGACGAAATTCTTGGAGATGATTTGTTGCGCACCAATGTATCTGAAAGTCTTAATGACACTTCTATCACCACAAACACATCGGATCATACACCATCTCGTCCAAAAAAAAAAAAAAAAATCGAACGCTGACATGGACTCTGATTTAATGCTGGATCAAGCATTTTCAATATTAACTGCTGCGGCAAAACCAATTGAAGAAAGTGAAAGCAGCGCATACGCAAAATATATCGAACAAAAATTAAATAGTTACACTCCTCGGACGAGAGATGCTGTCCAGCACGAATTCAGTAATATTATATTTAAAGCTAGCCAAGGGTTTTATGAATACAATAATTATCCAACTGTTCCGACTTATAATATGAATGATGTATATCCTCCTTATCCATCACAATTATTAGCATACGGACCCAATACATTGCCATCTAACTATAATAATTCTAGTGCTTCGCCTTCTACGTCTTACACTATCCAGAGTCTTTCTCCTTCCACTTACGATCAAAATCCTCCACCTTCCACTTCCGATCCTACCCCTCCACCTTCCACTTCCGATCCTACCCCTTCGCCTTCTATTTACAATTCAAGCCCTTCACCTTCCACTTACAACCCTAAACTTTAACTTACTGATTATGATCTTCGTAAAGTTAATATTAACATTTAACAAATGTTTAATTAAATTTATTCAATATTATTATTATTATTATTATTATTATTTTTTTTTTTTATGAAGGATAAGTTTTCGTGTTCAGAATGAATTATTTAACATAAGTACCTAGTACTTATTCTATGATATAAACATTATTATTTTATTATTTTTTTTGCAAATAATAGTTAATTAAATGAAAAAAAAAATTACAAAAAGTTTATATAATTATGATTTATGATAAATATTATTATTATTATTAGTAATGACTATGGTTAAACAGAACATTTTTTTTATTTATATTATATTTTATAACATGTTCTATATTATTTTAAGAGGTGTTAAAATTAAAATAAAAGTATATATTATCATATTATAAAATTTGTACCTGTATATTTTCTTTTAATTCTTCTACAATTGCTTGACATACTTCTGGAATAATTTGTCCAATAATTTGTTTTGAAATTTTAAAAAGGTACTGTAAACTTTGTTATGATTCACCAGTTGCCAAAAACCGTAATGTGACGGCCAACCTCTCCTGTACTGGAATTGCTTTCCGAAAATTAGTGTCTTGTTTTGAAATTTTTGGTCCGATCAAATTAATTAAGTATTCAAAATCAGTAGAAGACATCCTTACAAAATTTCTGAACTGCCCACTCATTTCCTGTCGCCGAAGAGTATTTAATAAATCTGACCCACTAAAAATGTCCCTTGAATTATACAAATTAGTTTGCCACCATCTTCTTTCACTTTTTTTCTGTTTTTTTTTATTTTTTAAAATTCTATGAATTAGAATAAAAGATGCACTGGCTAATTGTAAATTAGGCATTATTTCACACGTTGTTACACCAGGACAAATAGTGAAAAACTGATGGATAGACCGGCGAACAGCCGATACACAGTAGCGCTCGACTCTAAACGTACACACCGATCGTTGTAACATTGTAACATTGTAACAGTCAAGCGAGCACGATTACAGCGTTACATTACACCTATATGCTCCAGTGTATACCCGCCTTAATACTTATTAATTTCAATATTAATGGATGAATAACACCTTCAAAATAATGCAGGTATAATTAATAGCTTAAACTTCATGTAATTAACTGTTGTTATATTAAAGTCATAATATATTAAAAATAATGTAGTGTCATGTTCTTTTAAAATTAAATTAATTTTTTTTTTTTAATATAAAACAATAGGTATTGTCCACACTTATATTTTTGTTATAAGAATTGATTAGAAAGCTAATATTTGCACTGTACAATATTCTACAGGATTATAATAATTCTTACAAAATTCTAAAAAATATTGAAACTGGTAAATTTTTAACCACATACTAAATAATATTTTTTAACTATTAATGAAATTAATAAAATGTATTATTACTACCACACACCTGTACGACTTGACTTATGATAAAATCAGTTAAGCCAATGTATAATCCACGTAATTCTATTGACATTAGTATTGGTTTTTCATAAACTATCTTCATCTCTTTAAAAAACAAAAAAATACAGTAAGTAGGTTTATGATAGTATGATACTATTTTTAGATATTAAAAGCTTATTTTGATTTGGTCTCCTACTGATTGATGGTTTAGAGTATGAGGATTATTGTGTACAATGTTATTTATATGATACCTAAACAATTTTGGTTACAGGTATTACTATAGGTTAATTCATAGGTAATTTCTAAATCATAAATAAAATATATCCTGATACATTAGATTATTAGGTTGCCATAAATTGGAATAAACAGGAAAGTTTAATCCATTTTAAATATTATTTTTGTCCGACAAAATTGTTAAGTTAAATGTCACCAAATATACCTATAATAACTCTACTGTAGTGTGCATTGAACCCAACTCACTTCAACGACTCTTGATGATGTTTGATCGCGATTTTTAATTTCTGTCCATTGGCAACACGTCCACGAAAAGGAACGCGGACGATCCGTCCATCTGCACCGAATCAAACGAAATCGTGTACAACAAGGGAATTGCCGCGCACACGGTTGTCATGATTAAGCTGTATTAAAAACACCATCACGATTTTTCGTCTATAGTTTTCCGGTATTCCCACTATCTGTGAACGCTTGAACATATCGCGAATTTGTGACTGATGGTAGAGCCACATGTTTATTAAAACAAACATGTGGATTTTGACATACAGCCACAAGAAGCCGTAAACGCGAATGGATAGATCTCCCTATTCGAGTAGACGATCGACAGGTACGTATTAAAATGGTGAAGACCAGAGTACGGCTAAACAGAAGTGGGTAAAAAATTCCACACGCATTGTGGCACAACCGTGGTTGTCACTCCATCCCGTATTTTGAAAAAAAAATATCAGCTACGTGCGCCACGTCTCGTCACCACTGGCATACTGAGTGTGATTATTTTTCAGTTTCGAATTTACATAACATTGACGTGCTGTTTATATATTATTAATATTGATATGCAAGAACATTAAGGTACAATATTTAAACGTTATATAATTATATAGGCTATCAACTATACATATGCATTAATAAGATGGGTAGGTGTACTAACACGCACTAACCTATATACATTATATTATGATATTCAATTTTTTTCTTTTTAGATTATATTGACCTCCAATAGAAGGAGTTATTCATCACAGGGGCGTACCCAGAAAATTTTTCAAAGAGGGGTTTACAATTTTTAATGTGTAAAAAGTATAAAAACAATTAAACGTCATTAAAATAACAAATTTTGTCAGTCGATGGAGGAGACCCAGACCCCAAAACCTCTCCGTTGGGTTCTAGAGTCGTAAGAAGTCCGATTTTTGATATTGTATTCCATTCGTCCAATATCGCATGGTAAATTAACAAGTTTTTTTAATTCTTATCGATTCATTATTTAAATAATAATTAATAAATACCTTTCTACGTTTTTTTAGATAAAATTCTCCTCTACTATTTGTATAATAGGTGTTTTTACTGTAAACCGAGCAACGTGAAGTACGAATCCATGTTTTTATTCCATATTTTGATCACTATTATACCCTCTTAAGTCTTAATGTGGAAATTGTATTCCTTATTCCAACGAAATCGAAAAAGGTATTTTCCAATAACCTGCAGTAGGTAGGTATTAAAAAAGACAAAAATTATTTATAGTTATCATTAATTTTTTACCATTTAAATATTTAATAATGTATAATAGGTATATATACGTACAAACAGTTGGTACATCGGACTATGGTAGTACTTACGTATAGTTACGTCGCTTATATATAGCTATAGAGTCTAAGCCGATCTGGTTGTACGAAATCAGAAGTTGAAATTTTTGTAAAATTCATGTTTTATACCCAAACATATAAATAAAACACTCCTTTGAAGATTTTCCAACATAATTTTAAATCTCACATAATGCGTATTACGTCTATATATAAATATTATATACCTTAACACATTTATTATTACATTATACTTCAACCACAGATCTCTTTTAAGAGCCTTTATTGTAATTATTTGTTATGCGTGTACTTAATTATTGTTTTAAAGATTTCACGAGGTCATTTTATTTAGGAACGTGCTTTTGGCCTTTGCGATGTTAACTGTAACGTCAGTTGCAGCTACATCATAGTGAACACAACTCGTAAGACAGCCATTATACCACTTATACCTACGCGGTTGACGGTTGAGTGTTGAAATGTTAGACTAAACAAAACAAACACGGGATTATAGTGGATACCGTTAGTCACTCACCCGTGCTACTATACACACACAGAAGATAATAGATATATATCGATATTATAGGTTAGCTAGATACAATCGTATACAACACACAATATAGCGAACTCACTAAAATAATACTCAGCTGTACATGCCTATATGTTTCAATGTTTCATTAAAATAAATTGTATTATCCCATTTCAGGTTTGTATAACCGTCGGTGAAACCCGTACGTATTATGTATAATAATAAAATGTAATAATCACATTATCACAAGTTCTCTCTACTACTATTTGCAGTATAAATCAATTATAATTGTACAGTGTATACCCGCTACATTTTAAAGTTATTGAAATCCTCTTATAGAAAACGGTATTTTTGTCCTGTCGACGTATATCTGCAGCCTGTACAAGTCATCCTTCATTGTGTAGATACGTATATATAACTATAACAATCAGTGTATTCTCTCTCAATGTCTATCCACTTAAATTTATCCAAGCTGTGATTTTATGCCCGTCTGAACTACTTGAGTGTGTAGCTTTTTGTATTTTTTCTCTCTATTAACATACACCTCTTATAAATTTACTAATTTATACTTTTATAATATACATATATTCTGCACTTTAAGAGCACTCAAGTTTTCAAAATGTCATCATTATATTAATCAGTTGTTATTATTTCGATTTTATTTCTCTGTAATAAGAAAAAAAAATCCCTGTAATATTTCCCTCTGAATAAACTTTTAAGCATCTTTTAACATTTATTTTATTCCTTTTATTCAATTTTAAAATACTTAAGTAAGTATACAAATAACAGTATTACTGATTATTTACTTACAACATTCGATTAGCTCTGACTGTAAATTTAATTTAATTTTAAAAAAAACTTTAATAATATTATTAGTTTTACTGTTTATTGTGATTATTGTGAGATTTTTTAAAATAACAATTAAGTAGGTACCGCATGAAATAAAAGCATACTTTATAAGAGATACTTCAGATATCGCCGATATCGGATCATTTATATATTAAGTACGGTTTAAATTTTAAATTTTTTATCTGACTTTTTTATGGTTAAAACAGTCGAGTTAGAACTGCATTCGTAAAAAATATATAATTTTACCTACCGAATAACATAATATTATATAGAATAGAAAAATAAAATAAAATAATTGTAATAATGTATCAATGTGATAAACAACAATATATCATTAACCTACTACCCACTTAAATTATTGATAAATCGATTGAAACTTCAAATTATGTCAACTAGAAAAAGTGCCTCTAATCACAAAAATCATCATTGTAAAATCAATACATTGCTCGCATACAAAAAGATTACTTAAAAAGGGCGGGTAAGTGTATGTCGCTCTGCTGTACAGTAGGTTACAAGTGAGTCACTGTAATGGATTGTGTTAGATTTTTATACAATGATATAATATCATTGAATAAGAAAAACGATTCTGAGCGAAGACGGTCAGTCAGTCTATAATATCTTACTAAGTCTAAATGTATTTGATGATATTATTGTGAATAAAGTAATTAATTTTCGTATTATAGGCATTAGTATTTATCATTTTTCTCAAAAAAATTATATTTTAAAATGCCATTGCGTGTATATAAAATATAACAATATATTCTAAAAGTTTCATATACCAACAAATAATATTTTTAAATTATATCAAAATAACTAAAATCATTATTCTTGGTTTAAATATGAAATTTTGTCTAAATTTGAAATTAAAATGTCTGTAAAAAATAAATGTGTTGATATATTTTTTAGATTTTTTGGTTACAGTATGATTTATTTATGAGAATTTTTGTTTTAAATTTTCAACACTTAGTTATAAAAACTGAACATTTTATAATTTTTAATTACAATGATTTATAATTTTCGAGATTTTGACAAATTTTGTCAAAATTCGAACTTTAAATGCTTATAAAAAAAAATCGTGCCTATGTATTTTTAAAATTTTTCAACTGATGTTGTAACAATATATAAGAAAGCTTGTATTAAATTTTCAGACTTTTTGGCCCACCAAATAAAATTTTATTGACAATTATAAAAAAAAAAACTAAAAAAATTGAAAACTAAAAATGTCTGTAAACAGCTCAAAACAAATCAAAATATTTTCAAAATTGAATGGTGTATAGAAAATGAGAATATAAACATTTAGTGAAATTTTCATGCATCTACAATTATTCGTTTTTGAATTACAACCAAATAAGAAAAACGCTACATGAGAAATCGAGTGAATATCCTATGTTATAAAATTATGAACTTAAAACACTCATAAAAAATTATTTTTAATTGCTTTTAGATATTTTATTTTTAATAAAAGTAGAAAAACTTACGTTAAATCTTGTGTTAAAATTTAAACCCTTAGATTTAAAAAGAAAAATTTTTATGAATTTCTAACTCCAAATAATTTGCAAATTTTCGTCATTTTTACGTAATTTGTCAAAATTTCAACTTTAAATGCTTAAAAAAAAAAATTGTGACTACAGATTTTTAATATTTTTCATGTGCCTTTGAAACAATATATTAGGAGCATTCTATTAAATTTTCAAGAATTTTTAACGAATAAATAAAATGTTATTGATTTTAAAAAAAAAAAAAACCAAAAAGATTGGAAATTTAAAATGTCTGTAAACAGCTCAAAATAAGTCAAAATATTTTGAAAACGGTATGGTATATAGAAACTGCTTATATAAACATTCAGTAAAAATTTCATGTATTTACCGTCATTTTTTTTAGACTTACACCAAAAACCAAAATCGATTTTATCGAAAATCAATGTTGCGTAAAAATTCCCGTTTTTTCCTTAATTTTCCATTTGTTTTTCACGGTACTTTTGAAAACTACTGGAAAATGTTTACTTTTGACCCCCCAAAGTACCAACTAGATTCACTTTCCTATCAGAAAAGGTACTATTGAAGAAAATCTAAGCACTTTTACTGTCCCAAAACGTGATGACAGACACAAAAAAAAAAAAATAAAAAAAAAAATAAAAAAAAAACACACATCATTGTAAAACCAATACATTCATCGCTCCGCTCAGAATCTAAAATGATTCTGGTACATCAACATAATTATTGAAAAATTAACAACTTAAAACAAAAACAACAAAAAGTGTCGACAAACGTCAAATCGTAGATAATCGATGCTGGTCAGACCGATATCGCTTCATATCTTCGTAGCCATCTCCGATGAATTTGTGCCCGTGTTTAAAGTTTATTATAGTACAATGGTGTACTTATGCAATTGTTCGCGAAATATCTAACAATCGTCCTTTTTCCTTGAGCGTTGAGTATTTTACTGTTACTGCCCTTATCCGGTATTGGAATATTTACACTTAATTAAGCAGATTTTACACTACAGCCAACACCAAGTGTTGCAATAGCAATCTCTGTATGCGAGTATGTCCAATTTTTCTTTTTGAACTGAGTCAGTATGGAATAGAGATCTAGATGAAGCTTTCCAATGACAAGACAGAAGTGATTGTGCCATCCTTTGTCAACATACTCACTGTTGTGTTGTAATTTTGTGTATTATATACTTATTAAGTATACAGGTCCATGGCTAAAATCTTGTAGAACCAAATTTAAAAAAATTTAAAAATAAAATCTCGACTTATGTTTGCATGAAAATGTTTTTTTGCAAAATGGTTTTTCGGGAATCTCGAATCCCGCGTTGTACGTACTTAAGTGTATAATTTAACTCTAAAGTATCAAAGTTATACAATCAATTACTAAAAAATCCTAACCTAACTTTACATCATACTTAAATTGTACTAAACAAAAACAAACATTCGTATGTATAGATAAAGAAGAAAATTAAAAAAAATAATAACCCGAAGACGACAAGGAGTATCTCAACTGCATGCAGATACATGTCTTGTAAATTTGATACATTCATCGCTACGCTCAGAATCTAAAAAAGTATTATGAAACTGTTATGGTAAGTGGTAACCTAAATATATTAATCATCAGTTGCTAGGGGCAACCTTGGAACTTTATAACATTAATTTCATATTTTTTAAATTTGGTTGTCAGGGCAAGGGCAACTGTAAGTATGTAACGTGTAAATGGTCAGAAAAAATACAATAATATAATTATTGTATTTGTTATTATTATTATTATTTATTATTATCATTATTTTATTTATTATTATTTTTTTTATCCACACGATGACGTCAAGGTAACGCTCTCTGTGTCGCACAAATGTATAGAATGACCTCAGCCATAAGACATATACATGTCAAAAAACAATGCAATTGATAATAATTATTATTAAAACCAATAGCAACAATTTATAAAAAAAAATTTTCAAAAAAAAACAAGGAAAAAAATTCGTTAACCCAAACCGTGGTTCGAACTCGAGATCCCTGTTTAAATACCTTGTTTGAGAACCCCGTTTTGGACCTCTTATTTACCTTTTTCGTGACAAAATGTAGCATATCTCCTCCCTTGTAGCCTAATCTATCTCTGTACCAAATTTCATCGCAATCAGATGAACGGTTTAGGAATGCATAAAGGCCATAGAAAAATTGTTTTTGTTTTATACATATAGATAATGGACAAATATTTATTAAATTGAGAACATTTTAAACTTTTTTCATACAATTTCTTAATTTATAGTTAATAAAATTTCGGGACGACTGTTATAGGTCTGTAACCACTATGAGAGATTTTCTACTATGTACCTACCTTAACTTATCACGACATAAAACAATAATGGGATAATAATCACGGAACCACCGAAACCATTGTCCTCGGCAGGGTATTTACTCTAATATTATAATGTAAAACGAATCTGCAGATATAACGATCCGTTAATTATTTAACTGTTTTTGTACCAACACGAAAATATGTAGGTGAAATTAGGTGTTCGATGAAATCCAACTTACGTACCGTATGACGTATACTGTAAATAAGTGTTTATGGGTACTGTACCTAATGCCTAGATTATATTGACGAGTGCTTGAAATAGGTAACACTGATGGTGATTTGTGACTGATATCGAGTAAGTAATAACTATAGGGCAGGGACTTTTAGTAGTTTGTACGTTTTCTAATATTCATTGAATTTCATTCAAAACATAGCTTATAGTGATAATATCAAAGAAATCGGTTTCATAATATGTACCAGGGTCCAGGAGTCTACAGAAATTTTTTTTTTTATATTTTGCATATTTTACTCTTTTTTACGTTTTAGTGCAAATTTTGCAAGAGTATATTTTTTAATTAGAACCAAAATATGTATCTTTAAATTGGTAAAAAAAATTAAAAAATATACCTTAAATAATATTTAAAGAAATTAGTGTTTATGTGTTTTCCTCATCCGTGGCACAATTTATGGTTGAAATAATGAACCACTGATATGCTTTTATCAATTTCAATCGCACAATGTATTGTACATTACCACAGCTATTATTTTGGGTAATAATTAGTATTTGTTAAATCAACTATAGATAGGGTGGTAGGAACGACGGGGGGCCGTCGGAGCGTTAAATCTGAATCACACATCTCTTTTTCAAATTTTATTGTCTGTATGTTTTAGACAAATTATGACTATTTAATGCGTTTCAATCAACAAGTAAATAAATGACCTAGGTCTGATCCTTTGAGTCGATGACAAAATGTTTTACTTTTTTTTATTAATTTATTGATTGACATAAATACATACTATATACAGTGGAATCTTAACAAGTAGAAATTCAAAGGAAATTACATTTTTTCGAGGTTTTTGACTTATCGAGGTTCGACCTAATATTAATACTATGTAATATAGTATTATATGTCTATAAATGTTTCCCACCCAGGGGCAATTCTCGCATTCAGATACTGCATGGAGGATTACGCATACATTATGTATATTTACTTATCACTACCTATATTATGTATACAAATATAGCGATAATATAATAAGAATTTTGTTGTTAAAAAAAAATTATTACATTTTACAATAAATTCACCCCAAGTGCCTTCAATGGTTAGTACATCCTAAGCCCACTCAAGTCAACACATCACATAGAAAGATCATCACTTATGCTTATTATACTATTTCAAAATTAGGAAAGAATAAGTCATTATAGTTGTATCACTAAAAAAAAATCGTCTAAACTGTTATTTAAAGAGAGGGGGGGGCGTGAAATTTTTAAAATGTACAAAGGGGCGTAGAATAAAAAAGTTTGGGAACCACTGCTATACTATAGTAGCTAACAAAAATAATATGATAGAATATACTATATAGAAAATATAGAACACTGCAACAGCACTGTTTGCAATGAGTATACACCTCTATAATATTTTTTATAATATTTTTCATTGATTTTCAGCCCAGCAATACTTACTATGGCCAATAGCTATTTGTAGTAGGGTGGGGGGGTACGGTTGGATCGGAGCACGTGTTTGTGTATATGTGGCAAGGATTTGCCATTAAAAACCCGGGTGGTCACCCATCCGGGAACTAGTGACACCGGCCTGTGCTTGCACTGAGAACACGTTTCGTGACTGAATGCAACCCCTGCGCCACACCAAGCCACCTATATAATATAATAATATAGATGTATGGAAATAGATAATACGGGAAAATACGTGTTTGAAATTCCGCACCAAATAATCGTTATTGCACGGGTAGGTGATAAATATTTTTGGCTGGTATAGCCGAGGGCAAGGGCGCTTTTATATATAGGTAGTCTACACGTATTAAACATTTACGATATACACATTACACACCTAAATGGAAACATGTATGCACACTATATAGGTAAGTATATATAAATATCACAATATAATATAATACAATACAATCTATGCAATACATGCAATATATACTATACAGTACAATATACGTAAGTTTAGCAAATACCTATACTAGAAAATTATTATGAAATATATCATTATATGTACCAGCTATTATAGTAGCTATACTTATTCCAGAAAACACTAACGTTTTTAAAAATTATTATTCTATTGCATAGTTTTAAGTAAAAATACATACTAAATCATACGTCATATTGCTTGCTTAAATGCAATGAACCGTAATTATTACGAGATTCGTCATCAAAACTAGTTATACACAATCCCAATATTATTGGATGAACAAGACGACCCTAAAAATAATAAAGATGGGTATAGTTAATAACTTTAACTCCATATAATTAGTTGTTTTTATATTATACAGTCATAATATATCAAAAATAATGTAGGTAGTGTAATATTCCTTAAATACTAAATTAGTTTTTTTTTATATAGTATAATATTTATATTTTTGTTATAAGAATTGAGTAAAAAGTTAATACTTGCTCTGTATATTCTACAGAGGATTCTATAAAATATAAATTTATGAAAATGTTTAGTTTACACTGCTTACTTAAAAAATAATTTTTAATTATTAATAAAATTAATCAAATAATATTATATTACTGACACACACCTGTACGGCTTGAATCGTGAAACAACCAGTTAAGTCAAAATATAATGCACAAAATTCTATTGCGATTAATATTATATATATTATAACCTAACCTTCTTATTGACCCACACGGAGGGGAAAAATGGCCAACGGCGATGACCGGACTGTCAACTGCGCTGCTGCGATGACCTTCGGTCCGACTGAAACGCGCCAAGAGGGTCGGTGTTCGAACAAAATGCGTCTAATCAAATTAAGATAAGGTTAAGTTAAGATATGGTGACAGAGATTTTCGTGAAGTTCCACCATGATGTCGTTAGTGCTTACCTTATCGGAGCCCCACAAAGTGATTCGCTGCGGTGCACGTTCAACACATTTTCCACGTTAAAATAATATTACGTAAGATAATATAGTGCGACGCAATTCGCCTTTTTTACAAGACGTAACTAAGCTGCCCCGGACCTATAACATTATATTTTTTTTTAATATAACGATAAAAAATAATGTACAAGTTGATGTATCATTTCTCCGTATTGCTGTGTTATTTTCTGAGTATTATGGTGTTATGGGTAATGGGTTGTTGTATGAAAAAGGCACCATTTATAGCCTTAGTCGGGCCTTCATTGGTTTTTTTTTTAATTTTAATTTTAATGCGGGTAAAGAGTATTTAAAATTGTTAATTGTTTGTGAATAAAATATTTCTACTTCTAAGTTTGATAAAAGGTAAATGCGCTCCAATGTTAATCATAACAGAGTTAAATGGATTATTCAGAATGTACAGTTTGACAACTAACGCGATTGTAAGACGGAGACAGCGCATGTGGGTGTAGTGTCAATAATGTCATAAAGGTCTATGCACAAGACAAAAACGAAGATAGTTTATATCAACATTTATGTGACTTTTTTAATGCATAGTTTATTAATAATAAATTGACTAATTTTATATTAAAAAAAAAACTAATGATAACTAAGTGTTTTTTCTTTATACGCATACGTGACATACACTTGATAAAAGTGTCCATTTCATAAAAAGTTATCTGTTTTTTCACCTTCGTGAAATAGTTAAAAATTTGATGAAGGATATCTTTTCACGAAATGGATACTAAAATTTCATATTGTGTAATTTTTTTCATCAAATTGCCATCCACTTGGTGAAACAAAATATAATATACATTTGATTCATATTTAAAAAAAAACAGAAGAAGAAATAGATATAAAAATCGAGTTATTTATTTTATAATAAACACAATACAATCATGCCTTAATTAAATATATGAATTGTCTTAAAATGTTATAAGATTTGGAATACATGGTCTTATCATTTTTTTTTATTAATGTTAATATTCACGTATAAAGGCTTATTTTTTATACTATTATTAATTAGTCGGATACTTGGAACGGTACAAAGTAAAAAAAAATATATATAAATAAATTGCTAAATATTAGACGATTGAAAAAAATATATTGGAAATCAAGCTTCTTACGATTCCAAATAAAATTCTCCTCTACAATTTTCATTATAAGTGTTTTCAATGTAAAAACATTCTGTAGGCTGTAATGTTTGAATTCCGAAAGTGTGTTATTCGGTAAAACAAACGTATAATAAATTATGTTCGACATGTGTTGCGTCCACCAGCGGCCCTCGATACTGAGTATGAAACCGGTTTTTTTTTATCATAACAGCCATTGTAGTTTATAAATACTCATAATAAAAGAATCGCTAGCTGCAATAAACCACATATGCTGTATAAAGAGTACACCATTACCATATGAATGTTTTAACCTTTTGCGTATTTGATTCGGTACTGACTAAAGTGAATTTTGCCGTACGATTTCGTTCTAAATACAAGTTATATTTTTTTAGTGAATATTGAAATTATAATGCGTATATAGGTACGCATTTTACACATTATAATTATTGTACTCACAATTAATACAACACCCTATTTTAATGTATTATGGCGTATTGGAGTAATAATAATAGTATATTATTTGCAATTTGTTAATACCTATAATATGGTAACAGAGATTTTATAGACATCCGACATGATATCGTTAGCAAGAACCTTTATGGGGGCCTCTCAAAGTAGTTCATTCCGATGCACATTTAACAAATTTTTCATGGCAACCTGTAAGCTCTTGTTACACGATTCTTTTTAGTTTGAAACAACTGTTAAAATACGTATTTATGGTGTATACCGTCTATACCTATATTGTACATATTTTTCGATAACAACAATAATACAATAACACACACGCGGTTATGACAGTTGGTACTGACTAAAAAAAATATTTCTGTACAATTTTGTTGTAAAAAAACAAGTATAATTTTAATGAATATTGAACAAATTATCACAACGTTCCTATAAGCTATAAATTTAATATTTTTGGTGACTTCGAATAAGAAATCCACGGAATTCACTTTGTCAATCATCATCACACAAACTTTAAATTATCATAATTGTGTCATATCTTACATTAGAATTAAAAATAGATTTAGTAAATTAATAAATTATAATTATTATAAGCCAGTGTTACAACTTATTATTTTTAATAATAGATATTAGTATAAGAGAAAATTACTTATTACATAATTTATGAGCAAAATGGTGGTCGACCGGTAGAGTGGTTAACGCTCTGCTGTACAGCAATAGGTGTTTTAAGGGGTTTCTGTATGGGATTTTTATATTTGAATTTAATGATATAAAATTATTATATATATTTTGTGGACAAAAAACGTTTCTTAGCGAAAACGGTCAGCCTGCAATACCTATCAATATGACAAGCAGGGGTATAATGTATGATAATATTGTCATTAAAGTAATTCATTTTAACTTTACACATTAGTCCTGTGGTAAGTTGAATTCAATTTGAAAAAAAATAACATTATAAAATGTCATTGTGCGTATATAATATAATAATACAAATAGTATAATTTAAATAGTTACACATGCAAAATATTTTTAAATAGCAACAAATTAACTTTTTTTTTTTCAATGGTATTGAAGACTGGAGGAGGAACCATGGTCCCAGTACTTCAATATTGTACATGATTAACTGCGGCGGGCCAGTCTTCCACTCGCTGCTATTATAAATCGATACATTTATATGCTGCTATATACATTAATGTGTCCTAGGAATTAGGATTAGTTCCGTCCGATCGCGGCCTGTCGTACTCGTTCTTCTTCTTCCTTGGCTGAGAGGATGTTCTCCACCATGCCGTAGAACAGCCTGAACCGCTCTTCGGCTTTCCTCAGGATCACTTCCTTCTCGAAGACGTCAGTCGGCAGGGGCTCGAACGCCGGACCGCAAATGATGTCCGGAACATCGTCGGTGTTCGGTCGGTGGCCAATCCTGGCACTCAGGGCTTCACGCAAGCCATCCCAATAGGGGAAATCGAACAAAGTGTGTTTGGCGTTATCTGATTCGCCCAAACACTGGCAGCAACGCGGGCTGACGGCCCTGTCCATGCGATGGAGGTACCATTCGAAGCAGCCATGTCCCGTGAGTGCCTGTGTCATGTGGAACGTCAGAGGCACCCACCAAACAGTCCTTCCCAGCCATCTTGCCAGGTCGGGGATGACGCGGCGCGTCCATGCTGCCTTCGGGGTGGCACGCCATCTCGCCTGCCAGGCGACAATTGTGAAATTTCTTGCATCGCATTAGCAACAAATTAACTAAAATCATTATTCTTCCCTTAAATATCTAATTGAGTCAAATTTGAACTTAAAATATCTACAGAATAGACTGTTTGTACATTTTTTATATTTTTTGGGTGGCATATAAATTTTTTATGAGAAAGATTGTATTAAATATTCAATTTTTAGCTAAGAAAATGTATTACAAAATAATTTGCAAATTTTCAAGATTTTTATAAACATTGTTAATATTTAAATTTTAAATACTTATAAAAACTAACAATCATTGTATCTTTAATATTTTTCAACTACTACTAAAATAACTTATGAAGAATCTCGTGTTAAATGTTCAATAATTTTGACCCATTGAAATGTTTATAGAATAAAAAAAAAATAGAAAATGTCTATATAAATAGATAGCTTAATACAAGTAATTATATTTTTAAAATCTTTTCATGTAAAGTGAATGATAAATAAACAATTTGTGAAAATGTCATGTATACTACGGTAGTTTGTTATAAATAACAACAAAATAAGAAAATCGTTCCATGAGAATTCGTTAATTTATGGATAAAAGTTAATTTGCTTTCTAACAAACTTTTATTTTTGACCCTGATAGAAAACCTAACGGGGAATTTTGTATTTAGCTTTAAAATCTTAAATTTTCTATCTTATCTTCATTTTTCTAACGAAGCTCTAACTCAAAATAATTTGCACACAATATTATAATCTGTTATTTTTTTTGGTTACTCGATTAAACCAAAATTCAAAATCGATTTTGTCATATACTGGTTAGAGAAAATTCCATTAGTACTTTTTTTTTTTTTTTATTATTCATGAGGCGTTTGAAAACTATTAATATTTTTTACTTTTGATAAAGCTGGTAAGTTAACCAATTTTTGTAACTAGTTAAATTTAAGGTATCTCAATTTAAAAATAACTAAGCTAAGTTAATGTTAATTTTAAACTTCCACTGCCATGATATCGTTAACTAGAATACCTACCTATCGGGGGCCCACAATGTAATTCACTGTGGTGCACATTTAACACATTTTGCACGATAACATAATATAAAGTAGTACCTAAGTGTTAAATTTTTCTTTTGTAGTTTTAACAAAATTTAAAAAAATTCGGACGCATATAAAATCCCGGAAAATAATTGATTATCATTGTTTATTATTCATAACTGTTGAAGACGTTTAAGTTATTTTTTATCTAATCGGTAAAATGTTCGACGTTGTTAGTTTCAAAACAATATAAAAGTAATTAAAACAAGTTTTTGACAAATCGATTTTATTTTTTGGTTTAATTGAAAATAATAACTCTAAACGTACAATTTTTATTTTCTATCCACCTTGCAACTTTCAAAATATTTTGACTCTTTGAGCTATTTCTAAAGGCATAAAAAAAAAATTCTAATTGCATTAGTTTTTTTTTTTAAACTATTGACGATAAAAAGATTTTAATCTGTTGAAAAACTTAAATGTTGAATAGATAGTTCCTCATAGTTTGTTTTTAGTGAAAGTTTAAAAAAAGTCGACTGTAAATCCAATCCATTTTTGGTATAAAACTTCTTTACGGGTCGATATATTTTTTATATTTTGATTTTTGGTTAGGTTAGGTTTTTTTTTAATTTTTTAATTTTTTTTTATTTTATACATGCATTTTCAAGTGTTTGTAAAAATTTAGAATATTTTGTAATCAAAACTTATCGCCTTTTCAATGTATCCATCTAATTTTTATGACCGTCTGAAGTTAGGATTTCGATTAATATTTTTAATTAGGGTAAATGCACCGTATAGATGCTGTAAAGTATAATAAATTGTTATATTTTTATCTTCACATGAACACCTCAAAAAATATAAAGAATGGTCTTACATAAAACTATATTTGTTCATTGCTACATATATTGTAATGTACCTATAAAATATTATTAACTAAAAAGCTGGTGCTAACAAGTGGGTGCCTCTCTGCTGTACAGTAGGTTACAAGTGGGTCACTGTGGTATATTGTGTTAAATTTTAATTCATTGATATAATATCATTGTATACGAAAAACGATTACGTGGAACCTTATTTTTAATGTTTGTCCTTAATCATAAAAATCTAGCATTTTATACAATTTTAACTGAAACATTATCTATTCATTTTAAATATTATAAATTTCGGTCGAAATTTGAACTTTAAAAGCTTATAAAAAAAAATCTTGCTTATGTACCTAGTTTCATTATTTTTAAACTGGTATTATAACAATGTATGAGGAGCAGCTAAATTCAATTTTTAAAGAATTTGACCCAACGAATAATATTTTATTGGCACTTGTAGAAAAAAATTGAAAATTGAAAATGTCCGTGAACAACTTGAAAGGAGTCTTGTATTGTATCGAATATGTAAAATGATAAAAAAACATATGTTATAAGTATCAAATATCTACGGTTATTCGTTTTTGAATTGCAACAAAATAATAAAATCACTCCATGAGAAATAGAGTTAATATACATGTTATGAACAATTGAACTTTAAAAGCTAATACAAATTTAATTTGAATTTCCAGAAGATATATTTTTTTTTGATAACATTAGACAAGTTTATGAGCTATGAAGAATCTTGTATTAAATGTTCAAATCTTAAATTTACATAGAAAATTGTTTATGAATTTCTAACTCAAAATAATAAGTACTTTTTCGTGATTCTTACGTATTTTGTAGACGTTTGAACTTTAATTGATTATAAAAAAAACTGGTTAGGATCCTTTTATTAAATTTTCAATCTTTTTTACCCAACAAATATAATTTTATAAACTCTCATTCAAAAAAAAAAAACTAAAAAAATTGGAAAGTGGAAATATCCATAAACAGTGTAAAAAATCGGAATATTTTGAAAATTTTACTATGTGTTGAAAATCCTAATATAAATAACCAGTAAAAATGTCTTGCATCTTCATTTATTTTAGAGTTACACCAAAAATCGATTTGTCATTTTTTTTATTATTATTTGAGTCCGTTCTTATTTGTACACGATAAGTAATCGAAATAATGCTTCGGATTTCAACTTCAGTTTCTTGTACAATGGGAAAGTGAATATAATTGGTGCATTTGGGAAGTCAAAATTCCTAGTAAATTTCAAAAGTGCCTGGAAAAACAAAAAAAAAATTAAGGAAGAACAGGGAATCGCGGAAAAAAACGACACGGAAAAAAACGGCAGGTAAAAAACGTCATGGTAAAAACCGACACGGGTAAAAAACGTCACGGAAAAAAACGTCACAAATGTATTTTTATCTAAAAATCACAATCATGGTTTTCGTCGGTTGCAAAAATAACTAACCTATCTTCGTCACCATCGTCAACCAAAAGTAATCTTTTACTATCCGGATTTCCAGTTGTACACCACTCTCCCTCTATATTAGTTCCACTCGCTGGATGTTTTGTTTTCCTTTGATTACGTATTGTTCGTTTCATTATAGGTTCAGGTGGAACTCTAGCTTGTGATTGTGCGTCTAAAGTCTTCACATTTTTGGCATATATTTCCGCTGGATTCGTTTTAGTTTGTTTTGCAGCCTCTTTCATTTTATATGTACATTGTATAGCATTCACCTACCCAAAAATCCAATTTAAATGTTATTACCATAAATATTATATTTCCGAACGGTAACATTTTTCGGCGAAAATAGTTCGCGCGACAGTTTCTCGCGTGACAATTATTCGCAGGAAATACCTAACTTAGTTAATAACTAAGTTATTTTCTAATATTCTATTTTTTTTAACTTATGTTAAAAGTTATCAAAGAAAAGTAACTTATAACTTTCCTTTTAATTTGTTGACAAGTTACTGCTCAACTTTGACTTTTGACCCCTCAAAGTACCAACTAGATATACATTCCCACTAAAAATAAAAAGTAGTAAACAATGGATGCATTTTTACTGCCCCAAAAGTTGATGGCAGTCACAAAAAAAAAAATTACATCATTCTAAAATCAATATATTAATCGTTCCGCTCAGCACTTAAAATATTATCTAGAGTATTTTCGTGATTTTGACGAATTTTGTTAATATATTCTAACCAGTTATATTTAGAGTTATATTAATATATAATTTAAATTTTTTAACAAATGACGATACGGAAATACGGAATTTATTAACTCCCATCATCATGATATCGGTAACTAGACTCAATCTATATTGGGGTCCCTCTTGGTGGTTCATTCCTATGTACATTTAAAACATTTTACGTGGCAAATTGTAAATGTTTTTACAATTTTCGATTGTAGTTTGAACTAAATGTTCAGATGCTTGAGCGTACGGTGTATGGTGCGTTTTTGTTTACCTACACAGTAGTACTCAAAAGTTTATTAATACCTATAACGATTAAAGTGATAAATAAAAATATCACATGCATTTTTGTGAGTTAGTAGTGTTTGTAGACGAATTTTTCCGTACAATTTTGTTTGAAATAAAAATAATAAATATGTGTTTTGAAGATAATATACCTGCATAAAAATCAAACAATATTCACTACTATTTACTAGAGTAGTTTATTCAATTGTTTGTAGAAACACTTGTTTTGTTTTGTATTTGCTAAATAACCATTTAAATATTATTACTAGATAACATAATATACTATTCGTTCAATTGCATTCAACGCTGTTAATATTATTACGAATATGGACAAAAAAATAAAAATGTTAACTATTATTTTGATGTTTAGTTTTATTGGTTATATATACGCTATAAGTGAGTACTTATACCTATATATTTTTTTACATTACATGATAGCTCACAGATTAATATTTATGGAGAAACATAAAAATAGAATACATATAATTATTACATAGTAAAGTTTTTTTACATATTAAAAAATATTTTTTTTTAATATGTGTATTCAAAATTAGATTAAGATTACGTTTAATTATTTTAGAATTTTATGTCTTAACATAATGTGCTACGTAATAATTTTTGAAAAATAAATGTATCTTGGAAACCATTAATTATTTCAGATACAAGTATAATAATATTGTGTCAGTACCTATAAGTTGTATACTATTTTATTTTACAACATACATATAGAGTCATAGATAATTCTTCAGCCACATGTGGTTCCTTGTCGCACAAGAATGATAGAAACTTTTTCTATTTCAACCTATTTTCTACCGTCAACTTTAATTCACTCATTATCAAAAGTTTATGATCAGAAGATTATCTAGTCATCTCGTACATTACAAATTTATATTTCTAATGAGTTATTATTATACAAAATACTACAGTACCAAAATGCTTATAACTATTGCTTTAACATTGGAATATCTGAATATCAATATAAGGGTATATATCAGTTGCCCTGGATAATAGTGTTGTATTTAAATTAGATAACTCAGGTCAATTCAATCTTATATAAAAATCAACATCATAAAATTGATTTTGCTGAACACAAACTTAAGTATCTATGTAGTATAATAGGTTTGAAATTGGGCTTGACGTCTTCTACAAAGCCAACCATTTTAAAATCTCATAACTATTGAAATATAACATATTTTTTACTAATGATTTACATTATTTTATTTATATTATTTTGAATCAAGATGAACATAATATAACAGCATGTTACAGTAAGTATATAATTATATTTTAATTTATATAAAAAATATGCTCCAATTTGATTCGCACGATGTTAGGTTCCTAATTTCTTACCTTTGGACAACCATCTAATTACACTTCAGTTAATATGTTAAGAATTTTATATACGGTTTATTAGTCATACATTTATTATTTGTTATAATATACTTAATATTATGTACCTAAATTAATTAATATTTATAACCTGATATCTATTGGAATTACGAAACGTACATTATGAAACTAGTCACAATTTTTTGTTTTTGATAAAATACATAAAAATTACGAAACTATGCAAATTATTTTGCGGTAGAAATTCATAAAAAATTTTCTTTTTAAATCTAAGATATGAAAATGTAATACAAGATTCTTCATAAGTTTGTCAACCTTCATCAAAAAAAAAAATGTCTATAAGAATGTCTTATTAAATTTTTATGAGCGTTTGAAGTTCATATATTTACAACCTTAAATAATTACTATATTTCTCATATAGCGATTTGCTTATTTTGCTGTAATTCAGAAACAAGTAACTGTTAACAGTTGTAAAAGTATATATTATAATATTAGGTTAATAATTAAATAATATGAATAATATTAATTCAACTTACCAGCTACCGTATAATAACAATATCAATATAATTTAAAATATCCTAGACTGACATACCGTCTCCGCTTAGAATCGTTTTTCGTATACAATGATATTATATCATTGAATTCAAATTGAATACCATTCATTATACAGTGACCTACTTGTAACCTACTGTACAGCGGAGCGACATCCAAATGACCCACTTTTTAATATTATGATTGATATTCGTTGTTATTTAAAATATAATTACAGATCAAATGGTTCGTGTTGGATTAATGACTAAATCGGGGGAAGCCAATGGGTATGGCAGTGCAAATGATTGGAGAAAAGTAGCTCGAAAATTAAGTTAGTATACATTAGTTTTTAATAGTATTATTGTATTTTAATATTGAATTATATAGGTACACTGTGCAAACAAGAATATAAAATATTTTAAATACTACGTAGATAATCATTGTCATCGAATAGCAACTAGTATTCATTGTGGACTGGTTGAAACTAAAAAAAGACTGTCACCCCAATCTCATTAACGCTATGAACTATAAGAGGAGGCTTATCAAGCATATATCATTATCGTTTAAGAATACATTTTATTCAAACTTATGTCTCGTTAAAATAATGGCAATATATTATATTGTTAGCTAATAGTTATGGTGCAGAAAGGTTAGTTTCAGCTGTAGAGACCAGACCACACTAACCTAATGTCAGCACGGGTTTTTATACCTATGTTGTCTGTTAGTTATTTTATAAGACGCTATTTATAATACGTGGTATATATTTTGTACATATCTAATATTACTTAATAGGGCTATATTCGGTAAGTCTCGAATAAGGCTGTTACTGTCCTTGTAGAGATTTGGTCTTTATATTCGCGTGTGCAGTTGTTAGGCTAGGCCAAATTTTGAGGTATCTTGTTAGCCGGTCCAACCACCTCCTCGTTTATTTAAACCAAATGGCTGTCGATATTTATATACCTAATTCTAGGTTAGCTATTCGCCTATTCCCACTGCACAAACCGGTCTTGAGTCTTAGGTTGTTGAATCGAAATAAATAAAGTTTTCTAAGTTATATTTTACTATGACCTGCCTTCATAGTTCATAAACTAACACAATCAACACGAACATATGATATAGCTACGTTATATGAAGTTTATTAAATTATTAAAATAGTAATAATATTATAAAGCATACTAGTACCTGAATAACCCTGTTCTTAAGGGTGGTATATTGAAGACGACAGGAGTAGCGGAGTACGAGTTGAAACAATATTGAACCATCATGATATATCTATTAGGTAGATTATTATACCTAAAGTAAATCAAATTAATTATGTTACTTAAAAATGTGGATGGGACTGCAGTCCCATATAGTATTTATTGCGATTCAAAATCGACTGCTGGCTATGGCAATAATGCACATGCTCAACGCTCGTACTCTTTATTTCTGCGTTCTGTTTACTTAAGCAAATTCACATAAAAGACGAGTCAGTAAGCTATAGTCATATAAGGGCTAACTATAGTTTTGGACAGTTTCAAGTCTAAACCCCTCGTTTGGATCGATTTCCGTTGGTATACATTTTTATTTATAGTATTGTATTTGAATATACAATTATTTACACTGTACAATTAAGATACCTAATTTTATAGGGAATTCAAATTTCAAAATACACATTCATCTTATCATAAAAATGTATCGTTAGGTATATGATAATAATATATAGACATTTATATTTTTTGCATCAGTACTATAATCGACATCAAATAATATTTTAAATACATAATTAAATTAGGAAAATAATAGATACACCATAAAACATTATATTATATAGGTACCTACCTATTGTATTCATGTTGTATTATTTCTTTAAATTTCTTAGTTAATGACAAGACAGAGGTTGGAAGTAAGTACCTAATTGTTGTCAGTGTTCTTTGATGAATGAAAATATTGTTTTTCTATAATATACATTTTTAAATTGTAAAACGTTTGTACCTAATTAATGTGTATTATTTATTATTATGCATCCAAATAATAAACGTTTCGCTTATAAAGTAACAATAAATACCTATCCGAAGCTAATGCATATTATTTCAGATTATGTGGAAAGATTTCTTGGCCGTTTTAAGTTGGATGGTAATAATTATGAAATTGTAGGTTACAATACAATACATACATTTAACACATAATTTAATATTTAATAATATAGCTATTAATAATATTGGTTCTATAACTTTATCCAATTTTAAAAAAAAATTGATTTAAGTCAAACATTTTTTTTTTTAGCAACTGATGGTCCATCAACATTTTGTCTCTATGTCTGAAAACAATAATGTGCTTAAGCTACATTTAAATAATGCATATAAAATATTTATTTTTTATTATATACTTGTAATTTACCTTTGTCATCTCACCGATATGATTTATATTATATATATTTATGTATAATAATAATCCGTGTTAGATGTACTAAAACATTATTTTATTTGAAAAATATGATTTTTCTATAAAATTAATAGCCATGTATTAATAAAGTTTTAATCGAAATAAAAAAAAAAAAATGTGTTTTGGTGAGCATATTGAAGATAATATACTTATATACCCACACAAAAATATCAAACATTATTCTCTATTATTTACTAGAGTAGTTTATTCAATTGTTTGTGGAAACACTTGTTTTGTTTTTGTATTTACTAAATATCCCTTTAAATATTTCAACTAGATAACATAATATACTATTCTTTCAATTGAATTCAACGCTGTTAATATTATTGATACGAATATGGACAAATATATAAAAATGTTAACTATTATTTTGATGTTTAGTTTTATTGGTAATATACATATACGGAGACGCAAGTGAGTACTTTGTAACGAAAATACTCACGACGCGACCCCTAACGGCATACTAAATAAAATATAAAAACAGTCGCGAGAACAAACAATGTAAATATCAATAGAGCGCGCAGGTCGAGGTAGGGTGCGAAACTAACCTGAATATACACTGTCGCGGCGCCCTTCTACACGACTCCGGGATGTCCGTAGGTTTATATAATAGCGGCCGCGACGCTGGATAAGTACCTTCCGGACATGCTTTGACCGTGTCTAGTACCAGGCTACTGCAGTCTGCAGCTCTCGGTCTCTAATCGGTCTCCATTGGACGGCTATTGGACGGCTAGAAGCTGTCGGCCGACTATTTATAGATCCGTTGTCATAGTGTTTGCCCGCCACGTTTTAATTATAGTCTATTAGTAGTTTATTATATCACCACGGTCTCGTCAATATAATCGTCGTAATCGCACCCGCTGCCGTATATTTCGTTGTTCTCGGTATCTAATCGGCCTCCGTAGGACGGCTATTAGATAGTTAGATCAACTAGACCCGCGCTCTCCGCCGCATCATATCACGTAATTACGTTATATCATTGTACTGTGTTTTACCCGTGAGTTCATTACTGCGACCGTGTCCGCACTATTTTTATTACTGTCGTCGTTCGATATATATATATATATATATTATAATCATATTATTATTCGTGTACAACGTTCCATATTATAATATTAAGGATCCACAATTCACCCGTATATACGCGATTTTGTATTATATAAATCCGATAAGTATCAATCATACGTTTGTATCTTTCACTATATTTTTACTTAATATGAAAAAAAGTATATATATAAATATGTATCTGTATAAAATTATTTAAATTGTATTATATGTTCATGGAATAAAATAAAGATGTTTTTTTTTTTTGTTAATGAATAACAACTGACTTCTCAGCTATATGAAAATTCATTACAACTTATATGTATATTTTTTACTTTACATGATAGTTGTTGACAGATTAATATTTATGGAGAATCATAGAAATAGAATACATATAATCATCACAAAAATGCATAATATAATGATTGTATAGAAATTAAAATAAAATAAAATAATATTATAATAATACTATTTGTATTTTATTGTTTATAAAGACTATAAGAAGTATATTTATATGTTCTTACTCAATTTGTCTAATAAAGGTTTTTTTTCATAGTAAAAAAATTATTTTATAATATGAGTATTCAAAATTAGATTAAGATTACGTTTAATTATTTTAGAATTTTATGTTTTTGGTATAAGTACCTACATTTTATGCTACTTCATAATTTTTGAAAAATAAATTTATTTTAGTAACCATTAATTATTTCAGAATATAATAATATTGTATCAGTACCTATAAGTTGTATACTATTTTACTTTACAACATACATATAATTATATAAAGTCATAGATAATTCTTCAGCCACATTTGGTCCCTTGTCAGTTGTCGCACAAGAATGATAGAAACTTTTTCTATTTCAACCGATTTTCTACCGTCAACTTTAATTCACTCATTATCAAAAGTTTAAGATCAGAAGATTATCTAGTCATCTCGTACATTACAAATTTAATTTTCTAATGAGTTATTATTATACAAAATACTACAGTAGCAAAATGCTCATAACTATTGCTTTAACATTGGAATATCTGAATATCAATATAAGGGTATATATCAGTTGCCCTGGATAATAGTGTTGTATTTAAATTAGATAACTCAGGTCAATTCAATCTTATATAAAAATCAACATCATAAAATTGATTTTGCTGAACACAAACTTAAGTATCTATGTAGTATAATAGGTTTGAAATTGGGCTTGACGTCTTCTTCAAAGCCAACCATTTTAAAATTCCATAACTATTGAAATATAACATATTTTTTACTAATCCAATGATAACAGAATCTATATCTCTAAATCCATAACTTCAGCAGTACCTTGTGATCCCTACCACCCGGCTCTTGATATTATGATAAAGTTGGATAAACTCTCCCCTTTACTTGATCGTTCCCATAATTATTATGACTTCCGCCGTGCTCCCTATTCAAAAATATGCGAATTCCTAAATTCATTTAATTGGTTGGAGACCATAATATCTCTCGACGTTGATGAAGCTGCTAAGGCAATTTATGACGCCTTGCACTTTTGCATTTTAAACTTTGTTCCGGAAGTGTCTTATATACCTTCGACATTCCCGAAATGGTTTTCAAAAAATCTTAAGCATATTGTTTTAAGCAAGAAAAGGGCACATGCCAAGTTTAAAGCTTCACGCTGTCCCCTTGATTATGCGGAATTTTCCGCTCTTCGTGCCTCTTACAAGGCAGAATACAAGAGATGTCATACTGTCTACCTGTCTCGCACGGAGTCTATGCTAAAATCTAACCCCAGGTCGTTTTGGGACTTAGTCCGAGTTAATAAATCCAGCAACGAAATTCCCCACTCAGTACATTTTGAGAATTTTCAAAGCTCGGGTACAGTGTCTGTCTCTAACTTATTTTCCCATTACTTCAATACAGTCTATGTTCCTCCTTTGTCTAATGACCATTCGTCTCCTTTTTTGTTCCATGACCTACCTAGCACTTGTTCATTCGACATCGACGATGTTGACGCGGGTCTAGACGCACTAAAAAATGTTAAGTCCGTAGGCCCCGACGGCTTGTCAGGTATATTCTTATACAATGTGAAATCTTCATTAGGTTTTCCACTGTGGCTACTTTTTAAGCGTTCAATCAATAGCGGAGTTTTTCCCTCTTCTTTCAAGATTAGCTCTGTCACTCCTATTTTTAAATCTGGTGATAAAGCTGATGTCAAAAATTATAGACCTGTCTCTATTTTGAGCCACATATCCAAACTGTTTGAATTTCTAGTATTGAGAAGTATTCAATCGCCAATTAACTCTATTCTAATCGACGAGCAACATGGGTTTAGACCTGGTCGCTCGACCACTACTAATTTACTCGTTTTTAACAATTTTGTTATGAAGGCTGTCGAGAAGCACATACAAGTTGATGTTATTTTTACAGACTTTACTAAAGCCTTCGATAGAGTCGACCATGGCCGCCTAATCGAGACCCTATACAAAACTGGGTTCGGTGAACCATTGTTGTCTTGGTTCAAATCTTATTTGTCAGACAGAGTCCAGTGGGTAAAAGTTTTCGGATGCAGATCATCCATATCAAAGGTCTCTTCTGGAGTTCCTCAAGGAGGACATTTATCTCCAATATTGTTTTCTTTGTATGTAAATGGCATCAAGGAAATTGTCAAAAACTGTGAACTACTCATGTTTGCCGACGACTTGAAGCTCTTTAGGAAAATTGATAACTTATCTGACTGCTCTACGCTCCAGAATGATCTCAACAACCTGGTCTCGTGGTATAATAATATTGGTCTTCAGTTTAATGTAAATAAATGTCATTCCATGTCATTTTTAAGACACCGCTCCCCTATTAACTATACTTACTCCATCAATGGTTCAAGTGTAACATCGGTTTGTAGTAAGAAAGACTTAGGTATTATCTTTAATTCCGATCTCAATTTTCACTCCCACACTGAAATGATATGCTACAAAGCCTTAAAAACGCTTGGGTTTGTAATGCGCATATCAAAGGAGTTCAATCTATCTTCTTCACTAAAAACTATATACTGCTCATTGGTCCGTTCACTTTTAGAGTATTCATCGGTCCTATGGGACCCTTATACGGTATCTGATTCATGTCATTTAAAACGTGTTCAGAGACGGTTCTTAACTTGCGCAGCTTTTGTCGTGAAAATAAATCATCCTCCCCACGACTATTTCTTAGTTATGCAGGAACTCAGCCTCATTTCACTGGCTGACAGGCGAGTTAACGCTAACATAGAGTTTCTAAATCAACTGGTTGATGGTCGTATAGATGCTAGATACCATGCTCCTTTCGTTGTTCCTGCGCACACTACCAATTATGGCAGAAATAATCCGTTAGACCGCATGATGCGGCTGGCCAATGAGAACACCGTTCATCAAAACTGATACATTTATTATTATATATTTTTATATTTGTTTTATTATCATTATTATACTTATTATTCTGTAATTATTATCTTATATAAATTGAATTATGTCATTGTATTAATTATTTTAAACTTATAACTATTGCTTTAACATTGGAATATCTGAATATCAATATAAGGGTATATATCAGTTGCCCTGGATAATAGTGTTGTATTTAAATTAGATAACTCAGGTCAATTCAATCTTATATAAAAATCAACATCATAAAATTGATTTTGCTGAACACAAACTTAAGTATCTATGTAGTATAATAGGTTTGAAATTGGGCTTGACGTCTTCTACAAAGCCAACCATTTTAAAATCTCATAACTATTGAAATATAACATATTTTTTACTAATGATTTACATTATTTTATTTATATTATTTTGAATCAAGATGAACATAATATAACAGCATGTTACAGTAAGTATATAATTATATTTTAATTTATATAAAAAATATGCTCCAATTTGATTCGCACGATGTTAGGTTCCTAATTTCTTACCTTTGGACAACCATCTAATTACACTTCAGTTAATATGTTAAGAATTTTATATACGGTTTATTAGTCATACATTTATTATTTGTTATAATATACTTAATATTATGTACCTAAATTAATTAATATTTATAACCTGATATCTATTGGAATTACGAAACGTACATTATGAAACTAGTCACAATTTTTTGTTTTTGATAAAATACATAAAAATTACGAAACTATGCAAATTATTTTGCGGTAGAAATTCATAAAAAATTTTCTTTTTAAATCTAAGATATGAAAATGTAATACAAGATTCTTCATAAGTTTGTCAACCTTCATCAAAAAAAAAAATGTCTATAAGAATGTCTTATTAAATTTTTATGAGCGTTTGAAGTTCATATATTTACAACCTTAAATAATTACTATATTTCTCATATAGCGATTTGCTTATTTTGCTGTAATTCAGAAACAAGTAACTGTTGACAGTTGTAAAAGTATATATTATAATATTAGGTTAATAATTAAATAATATGAATAATATTAATTCAACTTACCAGCTACCGTATAATAACAATATCAATATAATTTAAAATATCCTAGACTGACATACCGTCTCCGCTTAGAATCGTTTTTCGTATACAATGATATTATATCATTGAATTCAAATTGAATACCATTCATTATACAGTGACCTACTTGTAACCTACTGTACAGCGGAGCGACATCCAAATGACCCACTTTTTAATATTATGATTGATATTCGTTGTTATTTAATATAATTACAGATCAAATGATTCGTGTTGGATTAATGACTCATTCGGTGGATGGCAAGTATTTACTTTATATCTTTGGATATCAAAACTATTTGATATGGTGTGTTATAATATTCTTAAAATAGGTATACTACATATTTTGTGTACCTAAATTATAAATACGATACTTTGAAAAATTCAAAAACCAACGATATCAGCACATGGCGAGAAACACTCATACACTCATACTTCCACTACCCTCACCTTCTTTGCAATTGGCTGAAATCTATAATTTTTACAATAACCAATGTATCTATTATATTTTAGGGTATGCCAGTATAAATGATTGGAAAAAATCAGCTCAAAAATTAAGTTAGTATACATTAGTTTTTAATAGTATTATTGTATTTTAATATTGAATTATATACACTGTGCAAACAAGAATATAAAATATTTTAAATACTACGTAGATAATCATTGTCGTCGAATAGCAACTAGCATTCATTGTGGACTGGTTGAAACTATAAAAAGACTGTCACCCCAATCTCACTAACGCTATGAACTATAAGAGGAAGCTTATCAAGCATACATTATTATCGTTTAAGAATACATTTTATTCAAACTTATGTCTCGTTAAAATAATGGCAATATATTATATTGTTAGCTAATAGTTATGGTGCAGAAAGGTTAGTTTCAGCTGTAGAGACCAGACTACACTAACCTAATGTCAGCACGGGTTTTTATACCTATGTCGTCTGTTAGTTATTTTATAAGACGCTATTTATAATACGTGGTATATATTTTGTACATATCTAATATTACTTAATAGGGCTATATTCGGTAAGTCTCAAATAAGGCGCTGTTACTGTCCTTGTGTAGATTTGGTCTTTATATTCGCGTGTACAGTTGTTAGGCTAGGCCAAATTTTGAGGTATCTTGTTGGCCGGTCCAACCACCTCCTCGTTTATTTAAACCAAATGGCTGTTGATATTTATATACCTAATTCTATCCAGTTAAGTAATATTTGGTTACAAACCGGTCTTGAGTCTTGGGTTGTTGAATCGATAAAAATAAAGTTTTCTAAGTTATATTTTACTATGACCTGCGTTCATAAACTAACACAATCAACATATGATATAGCTACGTTATACGAAGTTTATTAAATTATTAAAATAGTAATAATATTATAAAGCATACTAGTACCTGAATAACCCTGTTCTTAAGGGTGGTATATTGAAGACGACAGGAGTAGCGGAGTACGAGTTGAAACAATATTGAACCATCATGATATATCTATTAGGTAGATTATTATACCTAAAGTAAATCAAATTAATTATGTTACTTAAAAATGTGGATGTGACTGCAGTCCTATATAGTATTTATTGCGATTCAAAATCGACTGCTGGCTATGGCAATAATGCACATGCTCAACGCTCGTACTCTTTATTTCTGCGTTCTGTTTACTTAAGCAAATTCACATAAAAGACGAGTCAGTAAGCTATAGTCATATAAGGGCTAACTATAGTTTTGGACAGTTTCAAGTCTAAACCCCTCGTTTGGATCGATTTCCGTTGGTATACATTTTTATTTATAGTATTGTATTTGAATATACAATAATTTACACTACAATTAAGATACCTAATTTTATAGGGAATTCAAATTTCAAAATACACATTCATCTTATCATAAAAATGTATCGTTAGGTATATGATAATATAAAGACATTTATATTTTTTGCATCAGTACTATAATCGACATCAAATAATATTTTAAATACATAATTGAATTAGGAAAATAATAGATACACCATAAAACATTATATTATATAGATACCTATTGTATTCATGTTGTATTATTTCTTTAAATTTCTTAGTTGATGAAGAGATATATTTTGAAAGTAAGTACCTAATTGTTGTCAGTGTTCTTTGATGAATGAAAATATTGTTTTTCTATAATATACATTTTTAAATTGTAAAACGTTTGTACCTAATTAATGTGTATTATTTATTATTATGCATCCAAATAATAAACGTTTCGCTTATAAAGTAACAATAAATACCTATCCGAAGCTAATGCATATTATTTCAGATTATGTGGAAAGATTTCTTGGCCGTTTTAAGTCGAATGGTAATAATTATGAAATTGTAGGTTACAATACATACATTTAACACATAATTTAATATTTAATAATAGCTATTAATAATATTGGTTCTATAACTTTATCCAATTTAAAAAAAAAATTGATTTAAGTCAAACTGTTTTTTTTTTTTTTAGCAACTTCGGGGCCATCAACATTTTGTTCCTCTCTCTTAGAAAAATAATGTGCTTAAGCTACATTTAAATAATGCATATAAAATATTTATTTTTTATTATATACTTGTAATTTACCTTTGTCATCTCACCGATATGATTTATATTATATATATTTATGTATAATAATAATCCTTGTTAGATGTACTAAAACATTATTTTATTTGAAAAATATGATTTTTCTTTATAATTAATAGTCATGTATTAATAAAGTTTCGTCATCATAATACATTTTTTTTTAAATTATTATTCATATGTATGAACGTGTAATTAAAATTTTTCAATAAATTTCACAGTATTGGACGATTAATAAAACTAAATTTACATCAATTAATTTCGTATAGCAAGAATTATAGGTTAGGGGTCCATATTTGGGAAAAAAAAGTTTGAAGCAGTAAAAATAATGGATAAAAATTTTTATATTGCCAGCCGAAGTGACTCGGTGGAAGACTTATTTGACCACCCCAATCAACCCAGGTTTCTACTCTGTCATGAATATGGATAAGGAATGATTTTAAATATGAAACTGGATAGAACATGGTCCGACCATCGGACTATTCGCCAACCAACAAGTGACAATTGATAGCAGCATTCCGTAAATTATTATCGAAACACCAACAGGTTACCTTGTTATTTTAAAATATACTTAAGGACCATATTTTCAAATACCTACTTTGACTTTTTTACCATTAAAAGAAAGTCCAATGTCGATACTAACCCCTTTTTTAAAATGACAACTGACAAATCTTTTTTTAGTGTACATTTTTCATTTACATTACGTACTTCAGGTAGTTCAACTGAACTGCGTTGAAAATTGGGTGGTTGGTAAATAGAGTATACTTTCTAGTCTTTCTGCTGTAATTTTATTAAACACAGTAATTTCATTAAATTATTTGTAATTAATTTGTGTGGCCTGTCGGTTAATCAAAATATCTAATTATCTAAACTGCCAGTTTTAATTTCATTCGGTGCCAATGATTTTTAAAAAAGTATTACAAAAATATAAAAATAAATGTAATACCTAAAACTTTATACAATTATTTTTAATTTTTAATATATAAATATTCTTATTCTTTTCAAGCTTTTACAGCCCTTTAAGGACTGTCACTGTGTCTTATGTATTTGTCCATCTGTTTCCATCTATACTATTTTCCATTTTTATTTACATTTGATTAAATCTTCTTTGATTCTGTTCGGCCAACACTGTCCAAGGCAATCTCTAGGTTTCTATCCGTTTAAGTTTCCTACCAAGACTTATTATTAACATGGCCAGCTCACTTTAATTGTTAATAAGGCAAGCATTTATACCAGGTTTTTGATTTGTTGGACTTCTTTATTTATTCTTGTCCTGTAAACTTAATTTCCTAACATTGGTTCATATACCCATCTAAGTACTCTTCTTTCATATTAAGATATTTCCCCATGATATCATCACATGTGTATGTTTACATTGATCGTTTAGAGCCGGGGTGGCAAACCTATGGTACCCTATACTAAAAGTATAAGGAAGCCCCTTAAAATTTAAATGGAATACAAATTTTAAGTATTTGGAAATATGGTTCTTGAGTATGCTTAGAACTTCAAAAATTCATTATTAAAGGTATATTGGAGGCAAGCATGCTTGTTGAATCATTCTGTATAAGTAGCACCATAAATATGTTACAAATATCTACTACCTATACAGTTTTAATATAAATCAAATACAGCTTATAATAGTAAAATCGAACTCAATAAACGTAATTTTAAACATAATTATAAAATATGACTCACTTTGGTATTGATTTGTGACATCCGCATATACAGGCAACAATCAGTATGACGGTAGTAAACAATAGTCCACCAGACACTAACCATATTAAGCTATCCTCAAACATCATGCTATTGTAATAGAATTAAATGTCATTTTAACACGAATAGAACTTAACCTTGAGCGTTTTTAAAAATTAGAATTCGGTTTTTGAATCAATTTTGAAAGTAATCTTAGTACGTTTTACATATTTCTTAGCGATTGAGCATTTGCAAGACTTACACCGCATAGTTACACAATAATCACAAAACAACATTAACATGAATTCAATAGTAACTTGAATGCACAACTTTAAAAACCGATTACCAATAACAAATGGAGTAATTGCATTTCGGTATACTTTCCAAATTAAAGTTCATGTTAAAAAATTGTTTAATGTTTATCAACCGTGTTATCAAAATTTTTTTCTTATTACGGTAATCCCCACTTTCCGTCAAATAGGTGTAATTACTAATTCGTAGGTATCCACAAGTTGGTGAGTCAATTCACTAATCTTTGGCCATGAAAATAATATGATATGATTTATGATAAATGATAATAATATAATATATTTTAAAATTTGACGTTTTGTGCTACTTTTGTTGTTTGTTGATCGTTCTGTAAACGGTAGATCTGACACTGTTTTAATGCAATACATTTTTTTAGGTATTTTAGTTATATAATATTATAATACTAACTTTGATACTTATCAATTATTGCATTTCATTTTATTGTTTTTGTATAACATCAAGAACCATGGGAAAAAGAACAGTTTTAATTATCTTATTACTATGTTATTATGTAAGTGCATATTCGCGTTCAGATGAAAACGAAACGTTGAAAAAAAAACTATCCTTAAACAATGAACCAGAATTCAATGTTCGACAACTTAATAAACCATTCAAAATTAATAAACTAAATTTAGTTTGGAGCAAAGCTAAACAGGTAACTCTTAACGATCACTATTGTTTTTATATTTTATTTTAAAATCTAAACAATGTGTTTCTTATTTATAGAGATGTTCAGAACCAGAATTGAGATCTTTGCTTTCAGAGCTCCGAATTCATGATGAAGACGAGCGAGAACTTAAGGTTTACAAAACCAAAAACTTAGATAAAGATGGCGAAATGGAATCTATTGTCCGAAAAAAACTTTTAGGTAAAGTAACATGTTTGTTGTGTTGTGTCATTTCACGAACTAAGTTTGAATGGTTCTTAAAATATAATTTACATTTTAAGATTATTTGAGTTTTCATAGTATACTTTAGGGACCTGAGTCTATTGATTAGGATTTATGGCTTAATCCTGTTGATCAGCATATCTGGACATCTGGTATATAATATAATACAATATAATGTTACTTTTAACATTGTTTTGGCATAATTAAACTAACAAAAAAAATATTGTATTTTTTAAACTACTTATCAGGAATAAAGTTAAATTTGTAAATAATTATACTAGGTATAATTATTTAATTAAGATAGCAAAAAAACTATTAATAAGTATTAGACGATTAAAAATAATGTGTACTTTAATAACAATATACAGTGGAACGTTAATTTATCCGCACTACGTAATTTTTGCACAAACTTATTTATAGATTCAAGTTTTATCGTTTGTATTATGATATTATTTAATATTTAAAATTAATTTATTATCTACTGGGGCTTACTTTAATATAAATATGTAATCTTAAATTTAGTTGGTTCATACCTCTTTTGGCATTGAGTACACGTTTAAATTAAAATTGGTTCTAAAATAAAACAATATTGTTTTAAAACATAAATTTAAATATTAGAAAACTTGATAAATACATAAATAAAACATTTAAATTCATGTTTATTGTATATTTTTAATCAACTCTTCGGTCCCAATAAGTGTGGATAATTAAAATTCCACTGTATTGGTAGGTAGTCAAATATTCTTTAAAGTTTGATATTTATCGGTTGAACTACCTCTAATGTACTAAAACACTCAATGAATTTGAAGCTAATTTGTTATATAATTTTTATTTTTTATTTTATGTTTTTATTGATCAATATAGTATAAAAATGTATAAATTATAATTTGATGACTTCTATGCATTACTTTAAAGGTATATTGGAAAGATACAAGTTGAGTTATCATTTTGATGATACTGTGAATGAACCTCAAATTATTAATCATACACATTTTGAAACACAAGATCGTGTTTCTGGAGATTCATCCAAAGTTGTTGATAAGTATTTGTTGCATGATAAACGATTAAATCAACTGTGGGACCAAGCTAAGCAATCTGGTTTTACAAGTAATATAATTAATAATTACTAATTTTTTAATTAGTTATTGAAACATTTTTTAAATATTTTTTACATTTATATTTAGATATTGAGCTAATAGCACTGAAAGAAGAATTTTTAAGCCACCAAAAAAAAATTGATGAATTTTATACGTTGACGAATGAAATTGAGCACATGCAAAATGACATACCTATAGGTAAATATATTTTATTAACTCAAAAATTAGTAATTGAGATTATGCAATTAATTTTCATTTGAACTTCACTTTTTAGCAATTTCAAAAAAAGGATTAAAAGATGATTTCAATTCATTACATGAATCTCAAGATTTTACAGATTTCAGTCATAAACAAAGAAACTTACAGTAAATATTTATGTGTACTTAGAGAGAGATAAAAAAAGATAATGTGTTATATCCATAGGCGTGCGCACAGGGGCAGCAGAGTGTGCTCTTGCTGCCTCTGAACGGTTCGATTAGATTTGTAAGTGTTGAACGGCCCCTACTATCCAAGCCGGGCCACTGTTTAATACACAATAAAAAATTAGTTACTCAAAAAATGCATTGAATTATGAATTCTTTTTTGACTTTTTGTGTTTGACTAGGCCTATTTTTAACACAGACCACAGTGTACTATTATTAACATCCATTAAAGACTTGTATGGCGTAATCTTATATACTTGATCAAAAATTATAAATACTAGGGTTTACCATGTCTTATCCTAATGATAAGTAGGTACACTTAAATATTAATTTCATTACTACCATCCCCAGATCATGTGTAGACATTTGTATGAAAAGAACGGGCCAGGTTAGATGTAAAGATGCCAGTAAAGATGTTCGCTGCCTCTGACTTGAAACTCTGCGCACTCCTATGGTTATACCTTAGACCAGTGGTGCGCAACCTGGGGGTCGCGAAATTTTATTAGGGGGTCGCCAGTAATCACCAAATGAAAAAGTTTTATACTATGTATATTGTATATTGTTTTATAGTTTTATACAAAGTAAAATTATTTTGTACCGTTGATGGCTGTGTCAATCGTAATATTATGACATTATGTCATATCTTAATGTTGCGATAACAAGTTCTATTGAATCACACAGTATATGGATTATTTTTAAATTGAATTTAATCAGTAATTTTATTTAATCTTACGGTTATTATCGCTCCAGATTAAATGTTGAAGCTGATTTAAGAGTAGCAGTGTCAAATATCAAACCAAACATAGAATCTATCATGTCTACAATGCAAGCTCAGGTCTCTCATTAAAATAATTAAATAGTAATTTTATAATTTTAAAAATTTAAAAATGTTTGATTATCATTATAATGATACATTTTTTAATTTTAGATTTTATAAAACTCTAATTTTGTATTTTTTTTTTCATGTTTTTGATTAATTAAATTAAAGAAATATTAAAATTGCTCTAAAATTAATGATTTAATGTATATGAATAAAATGTGTGTATACATTAAGACTATTAAGTAAATTTATATTACACACTTACATAATGTTGGTAGAAAGGGGGGTCGTATTAAAAAATAAATTATTTTGGGGGGTCGTGGATCAAAAAAGGTTGCGCACCACTGCCTTAGACTATACATAAGCCAATAATATTTAATATATAACAATAACAAAAAACTTATATCCACCCTTTTAATGTTTGACTTAATTATTTGGTAGTTTAAGTTCAATGAATAATGTTTGGTCTCATTCTCTAAAGCATATAGTTTGATTTGTATTTGTGATTATTGTTAAATCCTACGTAATATGAATTTTTATTCGCCCTTAACAGTGATCAATCTAAACATCCATTTAACTGTTGATTGAAAAATGTTCCAAAATATATTTATAATTTATATAGCTTTTTTTACTTATTAGTTATTAGTCATTAACTTGGCTTTAAACGCTTATTATTCATAAGATTTTTTGCTTACAAATACACAACATAAATACTTATTTTACTTTCTACTTAATCCCATTAAGATAGAGATTATAATTATGTAGACTCGTAGTTCAAAACTTGTATCTGTATATTTTATTCTTTAATTCTTTTATATTTATATTATTTAGAAATCGAGTACATGACATAAAAGATAGTTTCGATCGCCTTCATCGGTTATCACTAACCGGTCCAAATAGTGAAGAGTTTGTGGAACCTAAAGTACAAGAAATCTGGATTAAAGCTCAAGAAACAAATTTTAGTAAAGATGAACTGGTACTTCTGCATGTAAGAAATAATGAGTTATTTTAAATTTCATGTTGAACAATAATTTATATTTTATGCATATTAAATATTTTAGGATGAACTAAAAGAGTATGAACGACGATTATTAAAACTTCGACATTTTAATGTAGACCTAGCAGCTGGAAATGAACATGATAATATTGAAAAAAAAATTAAAAAAGAGAGTAGAAATGTGCAAAAGCTACACAAAATACTGGAAGATAAAATACAAAAACGGAGAGAAGAATTATAGACTTATACTGTTGTCATTTTTTAATAAAATTATATTCTTAACTTAACTTATTATTTTCATTTAAGATTTTACCACCTTCAACAACTAAGGTTATTACTTATTAGCCAAGATTTATACTTATTGTTAATATTAATTTTATATCAATAGCAACTAGAGTCTACTAAATGTTGTTTGTATATATTTATTTTATTATTATTTATAATAATAAATTACCTGTTTGGTTTTTTTAAAACTTTTGTAATGAACAATAAAGAAAAATCTATTGTTACTCCTATATTTGATTCAGTTTGGTTGAGGGATATTAACAATGACACTGTTGATATTATTAAACATGAAAAAGTAAGATTAAATTTCATGTTATTTTGTTATGAATGTTTTAGTAATATGATTTTAAAAGAATTTACTCTTCTTCAGTTAACTCAAATTTATAAAGGTCCAATTGTAAGAGGTTGTTATCATGGCCTAGGTTTAATAATGTGGTTACAAGAAAATGAAATGCAAATATATGAAGGGTATTTTTATGTAAATCAGATACACGGTTATGGTCGCATGATTTATGCCAATGGTTTGATTTTTGAGGTAATAAACAGACTACAACAACTTGAATAAATAACCTTTGCGAAATGAATTACAGGGACTGTTCAAAGATAACATGCGTTTTGGACCGGGTGTGATGACATATCCTGATCAGTTCCAAGAAGTTGGTTTTTGGATAGGGACTCGTATTATTCGTTTAAGTTATAATTTGACAACACGTTTAGTTCCATCATATTCACCAAATGTTTCTACTACGATAAAATTGCTTCAATACAAACACCTCATTGATCTTACCCAAGTTAGTTAAAATTATTAATATTTTTTTACATAAAAGAAAATGTACGTTATTAAATATTTGATTCCTGTTCTAGCCACCTCATTCAATTATAAATTTACGTGACAACAACGAAAAATATCTTAATAATAATTGCTCATGTCCATACACAAGGCATTTTAGCAGTTTATTTTTTGATTCAAAAATATTTGATACAGAATTCATTTATAATAAGTCCATTATATCAGAGAATAACGAACAAATAAAAAAAGCAAATCGATTCATATGTGGCTATGATTTAGTCAATTTGATACAAAATAACTATTTAGTAGGTATCCAATAAGAAATTGAAATATTTAAACTAAGACCAATATATTGCATTATAATAACAAAATCTAAAAAAAGTTATTTTTTACCTAAATATTTCTGAATTTGATTTTAGGTTAAAACTGAAAAAAGTGATATTTTAATTAAAATTATATTTTATTTGGATTATATTAAATATATATTTAATTTTTTTACCGAAATAGAAAATATCTAACAAACGAACACCACTGTCAAATAACCAGTTTTTATCGAACTTTAGTATTGGCATTGACGAGCAATATGAAATTCTAAATGACAAGTCGTGGTTCATTAATATTAATAAAAACGACAATATTGTATCAAATGAAAAAAAATCTGAAAATGATCGTAACGATACAACATGTAACGACCGTAATTTTTCAAAAATTTTAGCATATAATAACAACACTTTAGACAAAATGGTATTGGCACATGCTTATCAACAGCAATTTGGTGAAGTAGGTACCTTTTTTAACAATAAAAAAAAACAGTTTGTTAAAACATTGAATTTCTGTACACCTATTATGTGCCTACTTTTAGAAGACCTTACTATACGATATTGACGATGTTTGGAATGGGAAACGGAACATGTTCATGCCCTCGCATAGTCATGAGTTAGAAGCTGTAAAGTTTTTGACTAAACTAGATATAAACCCTGAAAACATACAACATATTATTCAAAAATATGATATTGATTTGGACGTAGCCGATTCCCTAGGGAATACTCGTCTCATGATTTCTTCTGTAATATTTTACATTTCAATATTTCTTTTCATAACTTTATAGGTATACTAACTAACCTATCTGTACTATCTATTATAATATATATCTATACTTTTCAGGCCAATGACCAACATGAAGTTATTAAATGTTTAATTAATCTTGGCGCTGACTTAGAATGCTTCAATGACATTGGGTTTACTCCTTTAAACTTAACTATTATGCGATATATATGTTTATTAAATAACATAAATAATTGGACTGAATATTTAATACCTCATGTCGATTTAAAATTTAATATTATAAAAGGTAAGTTATATCAATTAATTCATTATAGGTTCTTATTGATAAAAGTGTCAATACCTAAAACAGGTATAACAGCTGGCACCTATAGGCGCAACGAGGGAAATGTTTGTGGTGGGCTAGAATTAAAACAGCATCAGATACCTTGTCTGATAATTAATATTTTATAATAAAATATGATTAAAAAACTGGGAGGGGCTAAGCCCCCTAATTGAGCCTACGTTTATAGGTACCTTCTTCAATAATTTGATTTAAATTTGAATATACTATTATACATACATTCTTGGCAGGTAAGTATACTTCATACTTGAAGATTAGTTGCCCTCTTGGCTACCTACCTATGTCCTATACTCCTATACCTATACACTTTAATACTTATTAGTAATTTAGAACATTTTAGAATTTAGTTTTAAGAACCAGGAACCTACCAACATATTATATCGTACGACGTACATTACTGCAGTAGTTACTATAAGCTTGTATAGCATAGGCGCAAATAGTTAGGGGGTTTAAGCCCCCCAAACATATCCTATATTTTTTGTTTAAGGCTACCTATTCAATATTACTATAGCAGATCATTAGCTAAATCTCAAACACTATTCGCACCCTATGTTGTGTACAGTATATTTTCAATTTTATATAATTATATAATTATAGTGAAAATTTGTTTTAGAAGATCAACATATTACATTAAATAACATACCGACAATAAACTTCTTTCAGCCAGAAAATTTAAAAAATATGAAGGTAAATTATACTTAGATATCTAAATATGTTACCAAATTTACAAATCAATACGTTTTGGAGGCTGTATAACTGTATTGCTGTATAGGAAATATATATTATGCATTATATTATATATTTATATATTGTAATCATATGTATGGTGTAGAATGTACATGACAATTTATTTTATAACATCAGGTAGGTTGATAGCAGGTTACCTATTACCTATGTCACTATACGTTCAAACATATATAGTATAGGTACAACTTGTAAACAATCTATGAGATCAATTCAAAAATGAAATAAGCATGAGTTTATTTATAAATTATATAAGATTGAATTTTAGTTTATAGAAATGAATGATAATGCTGAAGAGATGATTTCGACACCGATTGAACTATCTACAAAAAAGTAAATCATGATATAAGAAGGTCAATATTATATATTTATTGTTCATAGATTATCGACTTAACAAGCAGCTATGTGTATAAAGATATAACTAATAAGTTTGTATCATCTCTGAAAATTTTAGACGAATATTATTAGATTCAGTAGAAGACACAATACTACTTTTGATTAATATGGGTGCTAAAGCAACAACTTGCATCGTTCCGAAAATATCAATTCATCTAGCCTTATTAACTATAAATTCAAACATTTTAAAAGGCGTGTTCGATGCTGGAGGATCTCCAACTTATACTTTATCTGATGAGGTATTTTTTTAATTTAACTCGATAGAATTATAAAAACGTATACACTAATCACTATACATTTTATAATTATAATTTTATATTGTAGAACTATAAATTAAATTTATTACACATGGCTGTTATGATGCCCACAAACTACAGCGTTGTCCAGTGTATTACAGTTTTAATTACGCGTGGTGTCAACCCAAATTTTAAGGCATCAGTAATTACTTTAAATTCTTATTACATTATACCTATTACTAAATTTATAGATACTTTATAGCTTATTGTACTTACCATTCAATATATTTTAGCCTATGTTTAGTATTTTTCGACATAAATTACCATGGAGCAAAATATCAAATGGAACTAATACTTCTATGACACCTTTAGACATTTTATGCTTAAAAGAGAATATATACGAATTAGATGAAGAATTATTTGTCGATGAACAATCAGAAAATGAATTAGCCTCTATTCTTTATGACGTTACGGAGAAAAGTCATACTTATTGTGGTTTTAAACCCATAGTTTTGGCTATGTTAACAGGAAAATTACATTTGACCAAAACATTTTTGGAAAAAAATAGATTAGTTGTAAACGAAAACATTCCTGGTTTTGGAACTTTATTGTCATTATTACTTAATCCATTATACAACTTCAACTTATCAAATAAAAAACTAAATAAACTGTTGGATTTGTTATTAAAATCAAATTCAAATCCTTTAAAGATAGTTCAAATTTTCGTTAAGAATTTCAGAGGCAATATTTGTGAATATTATTCCAGTATATTTGAGTCAAAAAAGTATTCTATTTGGTTTTAAAAAATAAAATTGTAGTTGACTCGCAAATTGTATTTATTATAGGCTCAGTGGAGAAATACACCCATCGTTCTATTCCAATATCACTGAAATAGAGAAGAAATTAAGAAAATCTGGTAGGCAAATCTTAGATAGAATTTATTCAAGAAGAGCTACTGTTGCACTATTGTAAGTTCCTACTTATACAATTAATTATAAACATGACATCCCTTTAGTTAGATACTTCATGCCTACATTACAAATAATGATACCTATAGAGTTTAGCATATTAGGTACCTAAACTGACGGTCGTGCTTATCAATGGCGTATTTAGGAATAATTTCAGGTGGGGGAGGGTTGAGCACTAACTCACCCAATATACACCACTGGTGCTCATAATATATTGATAGGCCATAGGGCATAGACATCTGATATTATAATATACAACATGATAGTATTGCGCCAAAATGACCTTTTTATCTGTTATAGTAGATCAATCAACTCCGTCGAATTTTTTTAAAAGTAGATCTCGCTGAATATTTGTAAATTATTTATTTTAATAATAATAAAACAAAATATAAAATGCTTACATTTACATTTATGTTTATGCTATTCTATGGTACATAACTATGTAATACCTATATAATATATTTATATTACCTATTGGCTATTATAAGGTATACATTATAAAAAATGTTTTATTTCATTACCAACAAAAAAAAAAAAATAGTAGGTACACACTATACACTATAACTGTAATTTAGAGTTAACTCGTAACAAAATAACGTTTTTGAAATCAAAGGTGGATCCAGAGGGAGGGAGCACTGGGGGCAAGTGATGGGGCCGGGAACCCGTTCACAAAAAAATACTATATAATTTTTCATTAATTATTAAAAATCAACATCGTAAAAATGTTTTTAATTTAAGTGCCCTTCCGTACACAGATTCTGCAGTGGCGTCATTTAAGTCTTTGTTGGACTAGGGCAACTACTTATTGATTTTCCAACTCAACATACTTCTCATCATTTTTAAATGTGCCGACTTAATGTAAATGTTAGACTTGTGCAAATGTCCCCCTAAATGTCACCACCGAGATTCTGGATCCTCCCTTGGTTGAAGTTGATAAATAGATGGTAGGTATCCATACATTTGAGTTATGTTATTTTGTATTTCATATTTGTATAATGAATGACCAATTAGTTTAATTTTTTAACAAATTTTACATTGTGTATTTTATTATTTTAAATATATTATATAAATCTACCATCAATATATTATATAAGTCATAAAATTGTAAGTATTTTAAAAATGTTTATTTAATATTGTAAAAATAACTATAGGTAGGTATTTGAGTTATATTATTTTATTAATTTAATGAATTTTATTGTTTTTTTCCACCATAATATATTATGTATAATAAAATTGGGTTATATAATATGGTATTATTACTAATTATATGGGTTACATAATGAGAGGGGTGCAAGTGCACCGTCGTGCACCCCCGTAATTACGCCACTGATAATATCTACATACATTTTGTAAAATAACTTGTATGTTTTTTAGTTGCGGACGACAATAATTGACGATTATTTAAATAAAAAAGATACATTGACTATAATATGGTAAACTGCGTATACTGTTTATTAAAAAATATCCTTCGGAATTGATAAAACCCCATAATATTAACCTATTATAAGTGTTTAGTATATATTATTGTGAAGTATAAAAACTAATTTCAATACAATAATATTAATTTCAAACATTTATTATTTTTAGAAATGATTATAAAAACCTTTTATTATCAGCTGATGAGAAAATGGCAATGTTACTTTGGCTGAATTTGCAGGGTAATATAATGTTTACAGATCAAGCAACAATTGCGAAGATATCGAATAATCAGTCATTTACGTTTAAAACTATGGGAAAAAATATATTTGTATGCATTTATATTCTATACTATATTTCAGATTTAAGATTCGACTTAAAAATTATTTAATTGTTTAGAATTTGAAAGAAAAAAAGAAAAATGAAATATACGCATTGTGCTTACAACAAATGAAATTAACAACTCGTAATCCAATTATCCTCACTAAAGTAGATTTTAATTTTTAATATAAAAACATTTTATGTTTCTGCAAATATTTTTATACAGGAAGAAAGTCAGGTGTGTTATGAATGTTTGCAACATAAATCAAAAAAGATGGAAGCTTGTTCAAGTTGTTATTTTGCACTACTTTGTTCAGAATTTTGCAAAAATCGACATAATAAAGAATATAATTGTAAAGTACAAATGAGCTGGAGTTATATAATTAAAATTCAAAATGAACTAAATAACTACAAAATTGATAATAATTCAAATTTATCTTTTACACCTCGTATTTCTACTGAAAAATCTAGAATGAATAGTATGATCTAGCTATTCGTTAAAATGAATCAATATTAAATTAAGAACGATTTTATAGGTGAACAATTGGAAATCCGTAAATACATTTCTTCGTCTTTAGTATCATCGCAGTTTTCAAAAACGTTAACATCGACAATGCATTCGCGGTCATCAGTTTTTTCAAAAACATCGGACTTCTCATCTTCAGGTATGTACCTAATTTCTCAAAATATGTGAAATGGTTAATATAAAAAATAATATACCGAAGAAATTGTATATAATGACACCAGTTTTAGTGACATTAGAAGGGGGTTAATTAAATGCTACGGTTTACCATTTCTAAACCCAGGAAGTGTATATCTGAGTCTTTTGTAAATTATTTAATGGAATTAAAGCCTGATGATGAAAGAGCGACACGATTTGCGGATTATTCGGTAGATATAGGTAATATGTATAAGTGAAAAAGCTCAGTATCCACCTGAAATATGGTCTCAAACATCAGCGGAGACTTTAACAACTAATGCATGCGAGTTATTTCATTCTCACTTTAATTTTTTGAAGTTCAAATAGAAACATATATTAAAGATTAAACTAAATGGTATAAATGAAGGGTTAAGTACCAAAATTCAAAAAAAAAAAAAAAATCGCGAAATGTTACAAAATGTAATTAATAAATATGTAGTGGTCAATCTCCAATTGTTGAATAATGAATATGTTTTTTTTGTCCTAATATTGTACTTTTTTAAATTATATACTTTTTTTAATATTTTTTTTTATTTCATTAATTATTTATATTATATGGCTGTAATGAATTAAGTATAAATTAAAGATTGTAATTTTGTTTAATTTTGCAAAAAATACAGCTATTTAATTTTTTAAGTTTACCTGGGTGTGTATATCACCTTTTTACACTTGATATGAACTCGGACACAGTTTATACATGTATGATTTTATGTTTACCTGCAATCGCCGACTGTAGGTATTCAACATTTTTTTTGACCTTCCCACCAGTATAAGTTAAGAATCAAGTTAATCAAGTTACATATCAATATTTTTTTTCCAAAACTTTTATGATTCGATAATTTTTAAATTTAACTGTAACATATTAGCGCCCGATGGAAATTACAAATAATGCAATATATATATAATAATTTTAATATACTATTGTAGTTTGGTAAATTATTCAGATACCAAGATTCACTTAAATGAAGTTACGAACAATTATATTTCCACCGTATATTTGTAATTTTAGATGATGCAAGTAATTACTCTAATCAGTCTATGCAGTCTATTCAGTCTATACAGTCCAAGCAGCCTAAGCAGTCTAAGCAGTCTAAGCAGTCTAAGAAGTCCAAGCAGTCACAAGACAAAGTTATAAATGCAACGCACTCAACAAAATACGAATTTAATGATGAGTCAAACTATTCTAGTACTAATAAAATGTATAATTCAGTATCTTCACAAATCAGCAATATAAGTCTCAGAAGACGTAGTAACAGTCTAGATTACGACACGAATAATAACTATGTTCACTCGGATACTGGAGTTAATTTTGGTATTAATGCTATATATTCCTACTATAGTCTATAGACTATAAGTAGGTATTAAATAATTTGTTTAGATTGTATAAATAGGTATAGGTACTTAAAATGTGTAAAATATTTTCAATATCATATTTTTTATTGAGAACAATCTATACCTATTCTTAATTTCTAGATATAGGTAGTTATAAATTATAATAATATATATATACACTATGCAGTCTTATGTTAAGAATACTTTGTAAATGTATTCAGAATATGTATTTAAATAGTTGGTATCATCTGTATTTGAAATATGCATTCAAATATTTTCTTTCAAAAGTATTCAAAATACTTTATAAATACTATTTTTAGTTCAATGAATTTTTTATTGAAATATTTGTACGTTAATCATAAATAGATACATCGTACGCACTTAAACTTATTTATAAATAGTTAATACATACACACTTTAATTATTGGTTCAAGAATTTCTAATCTCTCACATTACAACATAGTTATTACTTATTAACTATTTTTTTGATTTTCCATAGTGCTCACTTGTATTTGAATTTTATTACTAATGATTGTGTAGGTAGGAGTGAATGCAATTGCCAAATTGTATACAATATCGTATACATTCTTTCAAGTTGCCTACATTATGTTTGTTACATGTAAAACGATTGTTGATTGTAATTTTAGATTCTAAGGGGATCAATGTATTGATTCTGTATTAAATAATGTGTGATTTTTGTCTGTAAACATTATATCTAGTAGAAATAATGCTTCAATTTTTAACTTCAGCATCTTATCTGATGGTTAAGTGAATTTAGTTTTTACAAAACTTATTAGAGGTCAAATTTAAAAAGGCTTACAAGTGTAATGGATGGTGTCAAATTTGATTCAATGATATAATATCATTGTATAAGAAAAAAGATTCTGAATGAAGATAGGTTAGTCACTCAGTCAGCCTATGATATTATTAAGTACCTATATTTGATGATATTATTGTGTTAAAAGTAATATAGGTATATACTATATACGAGTATAATATATTTACGTGGAACCTTGTTTTAAATTTTCAATCCTTAGCTCTAAAGTTGGTGTATATAATATGCTTTTATAAAATATAAACATTCAGTGTAAATTGCATATATCTGTGGGAATTTATTTTAGCGTTACACCAAAAAAATAAAATCGATTTCGTCGGAAATATTTTGTTTTTCCCGACGCTTTTAAAAATTACTGGGAATTTGAAATTTCGGCCTCCCGAATATGCACCAACTAGATTCACTTTTCCATCGAACAAGATACTATTGAAGAAAATTGAAGCAGTTTTATTGTCCCAAACGGTGATGACAAACACAAAAATAAAAATAAAAAACACACATCATTGCAAAATTAATACATCCATAGCTCCTCTCGAAATCAAAAATTCACAGTAGTTTTCAAAAGTTTCGGATAAAACTGAAACAAAAAAAAAATTACGGAAAACGAGAATTTTTACGTCAAACCTCTACTAGACAAAGTTTTGTTTTTTTGGTGTAAATAAAACCATTGACTTTAAATATTTTAAATTTACACTGGATATTTATAATACCGTTCTCTATGTATTTTAAGCATAAGACAAATTATATGACCATTTTCCATTAAGAATTTTCAAAATATTTTGATTTTTTTTAAGCTATTTATAGGTATGAAAAATGTTGTATAGTTAAATATACTAAAAGAATATGTACTTAGGTACTTATAAAACTTTAACTTTTTATTTATTTAGATTTGTACCAAGATTCAATTAATTCATCACGAGTCATGACTAATTATAATATCACGATGTGTTTATGATTTTAGAGGATACGCGTAATTACTCTGAGCAGTCTAATCAGTCACAAAATAAAGTTGGATACAGAACCCACTCAATTAAAAACAAAAACAACAATTTTACAGAGGGGTCAAACTATTCTAAAACTAATAAAATATACAGTTCAGTATCTTTACAAAACACCAATAGCAGGGCCAGAAGTCAAAGTAACGATCTAGATTATGACAAGAAGAATTATATGCACACGGATAGTGGTAATAACTTTTAAAGAATAAATATTTAGAAAAAATTAAAAATCCCAATAACATTTTAAAATGCACTATCTTAGTGGCGAAATTGCAAAATAAAACTGAACAAAATGACTGGAAATCACGACAAAAAAATGCGAGAAATCGATATAAAAAACATATTCTTAACAATCAAGTAAATGTTCTTGCTATATCTACTATGAAATACAAAATTATAAGATCACCGGGTTGTTGGATACCAATATTTATGTTCATCAACCGTGGCTCATATGAAGACGTAACAATATTAAAAAATGTAATAAGCCCTGGAATGCCATATATTTTAATGGTTGAAAATAATGGACAAGTTTTCTACAAGATTAATAATAATCAATATGACATGTTGAATAATTACAGTTTGATATAAAATCACTTTAATATGTTTGAGAATCATATATTTATATTATTTCTTATAATATGTATATATATAATTCTCCTGTCACAGTGTTTGTTGAACTCCTGCGAAATGGCTTGACCGATTTTCATGAAATTTTTTGTGTATGTTTGGCAGGTCTGAGAATTGGTCCTAAACTATTTTTTAAACCCCTAGGTCCAACCCGGAGATGTGCTCAAACGGGGATTTTGAGATTTACGGTGGACATTTTTGTTTATTAATGGTTGCTATTGAATATTGATTATAGGAAAAATAATTAGTAGAAATTAGCATTTATTTATTATATTGGTCGCTATTGGTTAATCGGGCAGATATGGTGCAAAATCATGGCGGTAACTTGGACGACCGTGTAACGAAAGTAATCATGTTCAAATAACGTATTTATCCGAAACGGCTCGACCGATTTTAATGAAATTATTTTTATACATTTGGTATAAGTATGAGAATAGGTCGTAAAGGTCGCTATGGATTTGAAATATTGAGGGTAGATTAATATTATAATTTCACCATGCACTAAGAAAGGATCTTGCAAAATTTTGATTTTAAGAGGTTAAAATCGGCAAATAAAATATTTTTACGTATAAATTATGTACCTAAATACGGCATGGTTGCAATAAGTTATTAGGAGAAATAATTAGTAGAAATTAGTACAGTAGAAATCGGTTATAACGAGTTTCAAGGGTCAGCTAGTTTTTCTCACTGTAACCGGTAGCTCGTATTGTATATACGTATTATAACGAGCGTCCGTTGTAACCGGTCAATCATCACAGTAACCGGCTCGGAGGGATGACCAAACGTATTAGTGAACCAATCAGAACACAATTCGGTGTTAACTGTTGATGGGTCACCTGACATTTTGCCAATACCTATGTTGTGCTTTAAAATTAAAGATATAATGTATACCTATATCAACAAATAAATAAACAAAATATAACTAGGAGGCTGACCTAAATAGTTATATACTAGGCAAAAGATAACGACCGACTCGTAATAACCGAACATTTATTTTATAATTCAATGTATTTTACTCGTTATAGCCGATAACTCCGAACTCGTGATAACCATACTCGTTGTAAACGTATATTTTAACACACAATCATATGGGCTCGTGCCGGGATGTAACGTTTTGCTTGTTGTAAGCAGTATCTCGTCCTAAGCAATGCTCGCGTTCTAGTGATTTCTACTGTATTTATTTATTATTGGTTGCCATTGGTTATTCGGGCAGATCAAGTACAAGCTTGCATCAAATCGAATTTTCGAAAATTGCCTACTAAGGTAGATAAATTGCCCTTTGTCCGCGATCTGGCGTAGTCGGATTGCCTATACCAGGGTGGCTGAATTGCACTTACCTACTGCAGTGAGTTGCACCCAAAAGGAGTTGAACGATCATAATTTTTTTAATACTTGCCATTTTTTACGGGCAACAAATTGCACGGGATCAGCTAGTATAGGTATTAAAAATTATGGAATAGGTACAACCTTAATAAAGATAATACGGAACTTTATCAATATATTTTAATGAAAATAAACACAAAATATAACTATTTTAATGACTTATTTTCGTAAGATCGTTAAGAACTATCAATATATTCATATGCCTGTATAATAGTATATGTATACCTTATTTCAATTTTTTCAGATTCTAAGCAAAACGTGGAATAAGTTTATTGGTTTTACAACATACTGGTAGGTAGCTACTTTTTTAATTATACATAATCATTAAGCATAATATTAAAAAGTACTTATAACTATCTATACATAATTACCTATCACGTGTATTATTATTACCTATATACTGATGTAAAAATAAATTTAGATTTACAAATCTTACACGTAAAAATTATCTGATAGGTAGGTAAACAGATTTAACTTTTAGTAAGTATACTTTAGTTGTACAACTTTTCGATTTTATCGTTAAAGTCTCCTGAAATGTATTTAAAAAGGAAAAAATAACAAAAATTGAAAAAAGGTTAATTTTGAAACGTGTCTAATATTTTGGTTATTTTATTGTAATTCAACATAAAAAACCTAGTATCTACTTACTTCAAAATTTGGAGGTACTCATTATATATTATAGGCACTTACCTGTCCTACCCATATTACTATATTATGTATTGATAAAAATAAACTTTATATTTTTTTTTCGTCGTCATTATTCAAGCAGTAAAAAAGCTTGAAGCTTTAAATTTAGGAGAGGTTTCTGGTAATGAATTAAATCTAGTTGGTGCTTTGAATAATCAAACAATTTTGTAACTTACAAAATAATTGGAAAAATCTAAAAAAAAATGACTTAAAAACATGAATATTTACTCGATATATTGAAGTATATATAATATACCTCAAAATGTTGTCGTAATTAAATAATGGATAATCTGAGATATTTTTCCCATACATATATCAGCATTTCCAGGCTATGTATACATGTATAAATATTAAATATATTATTATTATTAACAGTACCTATTCGCCACTGTTATTTAAGTTTTACATATTATAAACCATATTATGAACTAATTTTATTTTAGATTCTGATGAACGGAGCGACAACCACTTGACTACTCTTTTTTATTTTTATATTATAGTTTATAATACATAGTCACTTGTCACTTGTACGTATAATTTAATTTATATTTATATAAATATATAACGTCAAAAGACAAGAGAATAAGACAAATTAGAAAACTGAAAACTGCTTAAATCTTAAACATATTATTACGTATAGGTATACCAAATTCATATAAAATACTATTATGGTATTTGATAAAAATAGTACCTATACATTTTAGTATTTTACTGTGCACTTTCGCATTAGTATTTGTTTACGTTTTATAAATTATTCCATTCAAGGAAATACTTTCACTTATGCATAAGCGACCGGATGAGTTGATTGAACGGGACCTCAAGAATACAGTATAATAATATAATATATCCTACAATAATTTCGTATTGTTTCCACGTATAAATATTCGTATCATAATGCATATTCCAGTAAAAATAATTTATTTAATATTTGTAAAATAGTAACAAATAGTACCTATAGGTAGTTATGTTATAGGTACTATATTATTATAATACTGTTACTGTGGAATAAAAACATTTATAATTTGCATACAAAACTAAAATAACTAAGTAAAACAATCATTCATTGCAGACTGAACTCGTACCGAACAATTCTTAAGATTTTTATGTCTGCAGATCAAAGACACCTACTTCGTTAAGTAAATATAGGGTTTCTCCCACGAATTAAACCCAATCAATATGCCTTTGGTTATATTATTATAATATCGGAACCTGTAGACAACCAGTATATAGGTATTATTACGGGTATACCTTATTTATATACGATTCATCGCGGCTTCTCTGATTTTTTCTTCGTTGTATCATGTATGGGTATAATTTAGTTTATAGTTTTATTCGTATTGTATATGTATTTTACGTATATAGCTATAATATATATATTTATTTCTATTAATTGTACGTGTATTCGAGAGATCACAATATTATATTTAATTGCCCAAGCGCTTGCACGGGTAAAAAAATAAACAATTTTCGTTAAAAGTAAACAACAATCACACATATTTCAGCATTATATCATTATTATATGGTGTAGCCGTGTAGGTATATATTAAGGTGGCGCATGCGCTCAGTCAACCTCCACACCTCTACTCATTCCAAGGTTCTACTTTACCCCGCACACCGTTCAACCACATCGTTGCACCAAACCAAACTCGCCTACTCGCGTTGCGTGTCGCGTTGGTTTCGTTTTTTCGTTGTTGTCCTCAGTATTTCACTGCGTCGGTCCGTGAGCACTCGTTCGCGTTCAGTTCGCACCTGATATGAATTGCTTGTGTTTTATCATCTAATCAAATGTAATTCGATTTTTCCAGTTTAACGCAACATAAATAATGCGTTTATACACTCGTAAAACGCGCGTATTTCAAATAATATACTGCGATCAGAATATTATTTTGTGAACGATATACAAAAAAAGAAGAAACTATTCTATATAATAATTATATTAAACGAAAATAAAAGCCGTTCGTTAAAGTCTCCGCCGACGCCATGAAACCAACTTCGGTTTATCTGATCTTATTGATCGGATTCTGCGTATCCGTGAGTCATGATTTTTATAAACGTATTTTAATATATATATTATAGCTAATAGGTACACTCATGCATATAAGAAAAATTGTTTTAAATATGGTTATATGAACATCCAAATTGACATGACATGCCATAATCTGTATAATCGGCTCTTGTAAAAATGTAACATTTCGTGACTCATATAATAATAAATACCTATTTATATATATATGTACCTAATATAATATACCTATTATGTATAGTCACCTAATGAAGGTACTTGGATAACCGGTAAATATAAAACTATGAAGTACAATGTCGATTGTTGACAATTTATTTTTTCCTTTCTAAAATTGTTGAATTTTTAACTTATAGTCTATGTAGTGTATAATATATATATATTATATTTGTATCAATTTTGCTAGGTATTAGGTAACAATTCGTTTTCACTGAAACTTAAATAATAAATTCATATTTTAGATAACATACTATAATATATATTATACAAATCAAAATTGACTACATAGTTATGATTTTATGAACATAGGTCAGCACATATTACGTATAGTAAAATATACTAATTTCAAAGCCAATAAGTTGAATATATAGTTATACCTATATAATATACCGGATACTATATTATGATGTCTTTAACTTAGTTTTGTTTTATATACTTTCAATTTTATTTCATTTATCAATTATTTACGTAACACTAAATTTATTCTTGTTAGATGAAAACGATTTTAATGATTATGTACTTAGACATATTATGTTATCAATAAACTACATTTCCGTTCCGACTTTTAAATACTATTATACGTTTAAATGTTTAATAAATACAATATGGATTATATCAACTACTAATTTTAAAAGAATCATTATTTTTTAAATGTCTTTAACTCCGCGTTTTAATATCTATCTATTTTATTCATGTTTTATCTTCTTTTACCATATAAACATGTAACAAATGATTTTAACGCCAGCTGTTTATTATTTATATGTTTTACCTTGCATGATGTACCTACCTAAACAACAAAATGTCAAATGTTTTAAAAGCTCTTTTATTCAATGACCTTTATCGTATACAATATAGGAGAAACCTATTGTAGAATCATGATGTTGTATAGTTGTAATAATAGTATATAAGTAGGTACCTAATCCTATATCATTAATCTTATTGCAAATTAATTGTATTTGCGTAACCTACCTATATGGTACATAATAATCAGCTCCGTTACACCAATATTATATACTTATTATTGATACTCTAGTGAAATATTTTAAATATCGTATATACACCTACACAATACATTTTAGATTAAACTTGACAACACAACAAAAAAATCATAAGAATAATACATATGATATGCATTTACAGATACTATTTCGAATAGTATAGCTGGGTTATTGTATACTTGTATTCTATTTTTAAAAGTTTTTCATCTTAAATTCATACATAAAAATTAACATAATTAATATTATTTTCGAATCTACACAATCATCCAACAAGATCAACGAAATTAAATTACGAAACTACTGTGTTACATCATAATATTATAATCTTAATAATATACATTTGACCCAGTGGCGTACACGTATAAGGGAATAAATTTGGGTGTTCAACCCCTACTCGATTTTTTGAATGTAAAAAAGTTTTATAAATCATTTTTTTTATGACCCCCTCCCCTTATTATTAGATATTTTTTGCATCCCGTTGATTTGAGACGATCATAAGGATTAAAATATTTATATACTTTGAAACATCCTATTGGCCGTGGCTAAAAAAAAAATACCTTAACAAAAAATGTCAGATATGCTGTTGGTACTATATTTTAAGTATTTTATACAATTTAGGACAACGTATACGTACATAATATGTATATTGTGTAAATAATATATAGGTAACTATATATGTAGCATGTATACTGCGGTATACCTATACTATCCAATTGAACAATTGAATTTTGTTTTACATGAGTACATTGAAACATGACTATATTGAAATTCTTTGCATTTTCAAACCATTTATTTGTATCAACAATTTATAATCTAAAATATAATGAAAAAATGCAGTTGTGAAAAAGTACATTTATTTGTACCAAGATGAATAACTTCCAAAACATGAATACCTACAAAATTCCAATCTTACAATTTTTATATTTTAAAAACATATAATTCAATAATTAGTAATTACAATATAAGTCTACGATTACAACAAATTTGCTTTTCTAAGAGAGTATTTACATTCAATATTGTGACATACTGTACAAATATTTATAATTTATGTATTATTATATATATTTATATATTTTTTCTCCAAATGACCCTGCAGTACATCACGTAGCATGACGGATCTATATAACAAGCATATAAATTGAAGAAAAATCTATGTAGGTACACTAAAACACGTTTATAGTTAATGTAGAAACCAGCAGTTATTATTTTCAAGTTCATATGGTTAAACATTTATGCGATTACCTTAACTATAAGATATTAATATACTTTATCAAATTTGCGTATTTGTATTCAATGGCATTAAAAAAAATATAAATTAATCAAACGACCAATATATTATACGTATAATTACAACATATAAATATGTACACACGAATTTAATTTTCAATTCCATAACAAATTATTTTGTTTTTTTTTTCATATATGTAATGCGTAACAATGTACTAACTGTTACAAATAAAAAAAGCATATTTTTTTACAGTATATGGATAAACGATCTTAACATATCACTTGACACATAAAAAAAATCAGTTAAAATTGTTATAATAAAATAATGTATCAGTAACTTTTCGTTTATATTTCAATATAACTACACACTCGTATGCATACACTGACATGACTATATACAGTACCTATACACAAACAATAATAGGTCTTGTATACAAAATCATCTTTCCGTAAAAAAAACTATTAAAATGACACGCAGTCGTAGTGTTTTCTTTATATTTTATTACAAAATTGTTTTACATAATATCTTTAGTCATATTTGTATATAATATGTAATATGCTCTACTTTTTATTTTAATTATATAGCTAGTGTAGATACCCCAACCCCACAATTGTGTATCTAGATATTTTAGAATCATAATAGAAAAAAAAAACAGCACTAAATGTTTAAATAAGTCCAGGCTGTAATACTATAATAGTCCTATATATAGGCTATGATCGTAATATAATTTACACACACATATATATATGTATATATTATCATTGATTATATTATAGAATATTGATTTATTTATTTAACTTGCATGGCGTATGCACCCGAGGATCAGAAGACGTATACGCTATATTATAATATATTGTAAATTGGTATTAATTATTATTAATAACACCGTATGGCGTATTGTAACTATAGTAACTATCCGGTGTAGGTACCTACAACAAATAACAATGATCATCTACTCAGGTTGTAGCTTTGGTTTATCGATCTTATCATATATCTTCTGCAGCGGCTAGGACTGTAATGTATGCCTATAAGTACTTGCAATTAGATACTATTGAATATGCGATTATTAATTAAAGAAAAAATGTCCATCGTAACTAGTTCTAGGGGTTAAATTCTGATTCAACATGACCCTTAACAGAGCATTCCTCTGAAATAAATGCAACTTACCTGTGTATATTACCCTGATAATTTAACTCTTTACGTAGATTCAAATAATAAAATTAGTGGTACAAATTATGACATGATGAATGATAATTGTGAAACTTGAACATTGTGGACAATGGTGTTAGAGAAACGCATCTCTTGATATATTTTAAGTTGTATTTCAATAACTATTAAAAGATCACTGCGTCACCTTCTTCTGGGTCTCTATCGGGTATTTCCAGGGAGTGACAGAATATGTAAATTTTAATAAGAAGATAATTATGGTGGTTTTAAAGTTTATAGAATAGAATCGCTTAAAATAGAGTGCGGCTTCTTTGACTGTTTTACTGCAAAAAATGTTATTAAAAAATTAAATTATATACGTATTAAATTTACCTATAAGTACTTAATTGAAATATCATTAATAACTAATAATTAGTTTTAGCATTTCTTGATTTTTTTTAATCTTAATTGTTATAAATATTATTATGGTTTTACACAGTGTTGATTTTGGACATTTTTTTGAAATAGGGACATTTTAAAATATTATCTACCAATTATTACCACCAGACATCAGTTATACAGATCCTAAATTATGTCTCATAGACACAGCTATTGCTATTTAGCAAAATGTGCTATGTAATATAAATTATTGGAAATCATTGAACGTATAATATTTGATATCAATGAATAGTGTTATTGAATACATTATTCCATATAGTTATAATAATACTTATGTAGATAATAGATATATATTATGTGTATTCAAACTATACAATATTTCAGAGTAGATATCATTGTACATCGGAATAATATACATTCCATGGATCTCTTGTTAGATTCCAGTTCAATCACATAATCGTCGTTAGGTACCTCTGTATGATTTCTTTTGAATGTGTTCGATATGAAAAGAGAAATAATATATGAAATTCAACAAAACACTATAGGCGTGGCTCCAAGACTTGAAAACTATTTATTTTCAAACTGTAGAGTGTTGATCGGCGCGCGAGTGCGTATAATATTAATTAGGTATAATTATACACATGAGCATAATATCTGTGCCTGAGTGGCTACATTAATTCAATATTTAGCTTATAAATTAATACACAAAATTTAATTTGTCTACACGTGTTAACATTCGTAATTATTATACTTATTTATCGCGTACATCCTAACAGCACATAAATTATGTCACACGCGAGTCCTAGGTAAAATAAAATAATGACCGCCAACACAATTATTACTGGTTTGAAATTGTATGCTCAGAGACAGGAAACTATATATGCATCAGTATACAGCGGAAGCCGCGCAATATACCTTCATAGCTCGATGCGTGTAGCCGCGGTATAGGTATAAAAATTCAAACGAAATATTTACATATATTATGCATACATACGGAACGTGTAAAAAATCCCAAACTAGTTTAACTTGCATCACCAAACTTGCACGTATCGATATCATACATGTGATCACGTCACGCTGAAAAAGAAAAAAAAAATTTAAAAAAAAAAAACAAAACCATTTACGGTTCTTGTGAAGTGAAAAAATCCTTTTGTATACATAAAATATAGCATTGATGGAATGTCGGCTATTATGACAAACTAGTTATTATTATTATTATTATTATTACATTATTATATAGGTTGAGGGGAACGATACGTCTTCCTATAAGTAGGTATACGTCACAAATACCACATATACCCCTCGGCGGCGATGACGTGACATCTAAATAGTATTATGATTATCGAAAAAACTTTTTAAAAAAAACATGAATAATTCCTATTTATTTTATGTCACGCGGGTTGATCTGTATATAGGCTATAGAAACTGCTACGACAACGGTGCACATATTTTTAATCATAATCCGTTTTGAAAAGTCCAGAAAAGAGTACATTTTAAAGTGCGAGTACCGGATAACAACCAATTTATATTAAAGTGTATTATTATTTATTATATTAGGTATATTATAATCAAAAATAATAATTATAGTAAAATATATTATAGCAAACTATTTAATACCTATATCTAGGGTATAAACTACGCCAAAATATGTGTTAATACTAATAAATATGATGTGTATATTGTTAATGTACATAAACTATAAAGATTAATAATAAATTGTTTTAAGTACTTCGCGCAAACTTAAGGTGTTACTCGGTGTATAGTATAGGCAAAATTAAGTACGTATTAAACTTGGAGTGGTAAAACAAAGACGGCTTTTGTATTGTTGGGCCTCGCGTATTTATTACATTGCGCTTTTGGGAGTAAACGTAGGTTTTTATAAATCATATTATGTTATTTTACAGAAATCTTTGTTATCTGCAATGTCCTTAATTTAATTTTTTATTTCAGTTGTTTGTGGCACTCCAAATTTATAATATAACAAATAATAATATAACACTCATCACTTGTCTTTGTAATAATATGTCCGTGTGCATATTAATGTGTTGTTATGAATCATTGTTTGTATATTATACGGTTTGGCATATTAAAAATATCGTCATGAAATAAACAATGAATACCTACCTAATAATAGTGTTTAACGAGATACCTATAGTCAGATTATAAGTCGATGGTTCACAATTCTTGCACTGTATATAACATTATCTCAAATATTTTTTAAAACTCCATAATATGCCCTGGCAAATAAGCCGATCTGCTAACGTTCTGCAATGTACAACGACGATAGTATATAGGTGTAATAATATGATTAGGATAAGAAATATTTTGTTTTTAATATGATATTTAAATAGGTATATTGAAACGGGCAAATGGCTTTACATCAAATTTTAAATGAATTTAGAATATTATATTTGTGTACGCTATCGTAAGTACCAACCTAATCTTCGTTGTAGAAAACACCGTCTGTAAAATGTTTAAATATTAGTTTATATTTTACCGTCAACTTATAAATTAATGTATTATTTTAAAAGCTTTTCTCGAAATGAATATTCAATCAATACGCTTTGCTTATACATTTTCTTAAATCTTAAATATTAGTTTATATTTAACCGTCAACTTATAAATTAACGTATTATTTTAAAAGCTTTTCTCGAAATGAATATTCAATCAATACGCTTTGATTATACATTTTCTTAAATCGTGCTAAGGCATAATGTATAAAATAAATATAATTCCGTTTGTGTTGCAAATCCGTGGTGTGGCAAACCACCGGAAAAATAATATATTTCTTTATTTTATTTGATATAATATAATAGGCGGAGGGCCCAATAGTACTATAGTTTACATGATGTACGATAAAGAAGACAAATCATAATTTATGTTATAGAAAATTAAAATATAACACATAACATAAATACACGATATAACATATAATTAGATAATTTTAAAATATTACCTATACCTATAGTTTATAGGTAGGTACCAATACTTTTAATTTTTTTTTTATTTAAGAATTTATTGGCTTCAACAACTAAGGTGGTTAATATCTATATGGCTAGTCAACATATGGCCTGTATTAAGCTTAGGTTTGTTCGTTATAATATTACATTTTTAGATGAACTTGATGAGGTTTGTCCTTCGTTGAGAATTTCTTTGATATTGCTCGGGATTATATGTACCTATCCGGCTTGATAAGTAAATATTAGTATAATGGAATTTATACAATTTGTATATTGTGCATTTTTATGATGATAAATAATTTAGATTACGGGTAGGTAGATAAATATACATATTATATTATTATATTAGTACAGGTATTTAATTACATTTTTACTGTTGATAAATCTTTACATAATAATATAAGCTTATGATAATCTTTAATCGGCTGAGGTTTAGTATTAAAATAATTCAACATATTTGAGAATTAAATATTAATTACAATTCATAGGTTATGAGTTGTGGCCGTCATTATAAACGTAATTGTTCACGCAATTACGTGTTTTTATGGTAGCGCAGTAATTCCAAGAAATTATGTCACAAAAAAATTATGACCCATTAGTAGTAATTCAAACTGTTAACCATTGAGTAAAAATACTTAAACACATAATATAATATTATATACAAATTATTGATGACTGTTGAGTGTAAATTGTAAACACTATATAGTTCCAGTATATTTTTACGATCGAATGTTTTTAATTGAAAATTAAAAAATGCATAAAGTTGCAAAAATTCGTATTATTTAATCATTTATGTATATCTTACATAACATGCGATGTGACGTGATGGGAAAACAAAACTAATTGATTACCACGTATTTATTTTTTTTTTCTGTTAAGAAATACTTTGTAACACATATTATAGGAGAGTCCTGAACTCGTGAAGTGTTCTCATATTAATTAGCTGTATGCACTATGTATAATATATTATTAGCAGCTCTAGTATAATATACTGCTATGTAAAAATCTTAATATTTGAAATTTGAATACTCTTGCGGATTTTAATTTTTCCACGAGCCTCCAAAGTATTATTATTAGGTATTATATTCTTATTCTTATGCTTGTTATGTAATCATGTATTTTTCCATAATAAATGTCGCGTTCGGGCGTTCCCGATATAAGGTAAGGCACATAATGTTATAATATAATAATGTTTGTCATTAAATCTTGAATTATGTACGGCGATAAATTGGTGTACGCGTTCGAATCGTGTGACTCTTAGAATTTACATACCTATATACCAAAAGTATACATAATATTATGTGTAAACAACACGCATATTATATAGGCGCACTTCACTTATAACGCAATAGCTGCAGCAGAATATATATAACATGTCGTTATTCGCGCATTGACCAGCGCCGTCTGTCGCGTAACCTGTCCTAAGAATATTGGTCGTTCTCATTTGAATTCCGTGTTTAAGAGATGACGCGATGATTTTTTATGGCTCTTCGATAAGTTATTATCATTATTATTATTATTATTATTATTATTACGTTTTTTTGTATTCTACGAGTGACATCGTATTATACGCACACGTTCAGTATAATAATATAATGACACTATATTCTATATTATTATTATATAATACTATAAGCCCGTCTGCATTACTCCGCTGCGTTGTCCGAGGATTAATGACTCCGAGATGGGCAATCGGCCCGAGGCATCTGTATGATAGTAACAATAGTAACATTTTTTTTTCTTACGTGAACCAATTGCAAGCAGAAATAAACGAATATTATACGGTTATGATTTTAACAATATTAATTAAATGCAGGTATAAACCACCTAAATAGGACGCCACACGGATATTTGTTGTCTCCGCCTTACAAACGTACAACATGTCAAATTGTATACGTTCACAATAACACATTTTACTCTGTAATTTATAAAATTAGAATGAATTTACCTCTTATGAAATCTCGGAGACATTTCGATTTTATTGATATTATTATTTTTCAGTAAGTTATGATCATTTTAAAATTTACAAAATATGTATCGTTTAAAAATGGTCGTAACTTGCTTCTTAATACAAATATCAATAAAAGCCTGCGAGATGCTCTAGAATCTAGATCATAGGTTCTTAACCAGTGGTCCAAGGACCTCTAGTGGGTTAGGTTACTCGGTGGTCCATTTGGTGGCAGTGAATTTTTCATAATGTAAATTTTTATTTTGACTTTTATTGAATGAAATTTATTATTTTTGTAGGTATTCGCGAACGGTTCATATTTCTGTACAGTTTCCGATAACGTTATTAAGATAACAATAATAATTTCTTGCCCATCATATTCTACCTCTCGAAAGACAACAATGAGACAAACGGGTCATTATTTTAATATACGAAACTATTATACTATACGTTAATTACGTACTAACTAATTATTACACACGAAAATTCAAAAAATAGTATTGCAGCTTTGACCATTTCCACAATCACACATTTGTGATCTTGATGTGCTTGAAAATTAATTTGTCAATTATTTCGATTATACATATTCGAAAGAAAAAATTTTGCTATGCAATATTGTTGCGGACTTAATCTCATGAATTAAAAATGCAGACCTCATTAAAGATGAATTAATTGATTTAAGATCGAAATAAATAGGACACCACTATTTTCAAACAAAAACTTATGTGAACACTAATGTGTTCTGAGGTCATCAGCCGGCGTCTCTAGCTCCCGAATGGGTGACCACCCGGGGTTTTATTGATGAATCCTTTCCCTATATATACGTGTTCCAAACCAACCATACCTCCCCCTAAATAATAAAAACTCGCTATTAAAAATGCAGTTGGAGCCTTAAAAAAAATAAATACCTATATATCTGTACCTATTAGCTGACTATAATATATCTATTATAATCTATTTATCATTTCCATTTTGCTTCAGTTGAAATATTCTAAATCACTCGTATATATATAATATACGTATATACTATATAATATATAAATAACTTCAACCACACACTTGGTCTCCAATATAAAAATAATAGCTGTTACTCAATTTTACCGTAGCCGTAGCCGAGGGGGTGTGTTTAACTCCCTCCCTCCCATTGACATTTCTCCCTAATAAACATATTATTTATATACGAAAACTGTAAAAAACTTGGTTTTATACATACTTTACCCCCCCCCCCCCCAATTCATAATCCTTACTACGCCACTGTGAAAATGATATTGGTGTGTGCTCAGCTTAGGGTGTAGGTATACCGTCTCGGCGGACAAATAACACAACGGTAATAACACTATTACTACTACTACTACTACTACTACTACTAATAATAATAATAATAATAATAATGATAATAATAATGATAATAAATGGAATGCTCCCGCTGCAAGACACGTCGCGGCCAGCGAGAGAGAAATGCCGCTGCGCGTTGCATAATAATGAGTGAAATGAATGTGTGCCAGCAAGCCCGCGCTCGTCGCAGATGGTTTTTATATACATTATATATGTATTATATATAATCATCTTTGTGTGTGTCGTGTGTATTGCGTGTGTAAGTCATAAGTGTACGTTATCCACACAGTTGCACACACGCACATGTCGCGTTCAATATACGTAGACACGTATGCTCCTATACCTATAACACAACAACAACCAGAATAATAATAATAAGAACACACTGTAGGTAATAATATAATGACACGGTTCGTTGCGTTATAACCTGCGCATTGGTCTCGGCCCGTGGTGAAACAAAACTAAAAAAAAAAAAACAATTGATATCCAATACAAACGCGCAGTGTATACACACAACCCCATACCTTTACGCGTTCACACGATTATATAAACGTCACACACACACGGTGGGCCACCCTGTATAACATAGGCGACCCCACTTGGTAAGCATACGTCCGGTGGTGCAAACATTCACTACACACTTTATAAACAAGGGTGCTGGCCTCCTCCCACCTATCAAACAATATTATGGGTACGATGAGGCACTACATTAGTTTATAAAATCACTTATAATATTCTCGAGAAACTCAATATAGGTAATATTCTATCTGTAAAAGTGTAAAATTATACGATGGTCATAAATTCGCTGTTTAAAGCAGAAAAATTAGCCAATTTAGCGTAACGGAGTCAAAAACGAATTAAATTTTTAGTATAAACACAATAATATTTCAACCATAGATTAGATAAATTAAAACGACAACAATTGCACAATATTTATGAGATCCAACTTAATTTATACCTATGCAATTATTAAACATTATTGCGCGCATGAATTATAACATAAGGCAACAAAATATTTTATTCGTACTCTGTAATATTTTATCATCACACGCTTAAATTCGAACATTTGAAATACAAATTAAATTTTTAAATATAGGAATTCAAAAATCTCGCTTCGAGGGGGGGAGGAGGAGGAGGAGGTAATTGTACTCCGAATGACGCCTGCTATGTTGCAAAACATATAAGAAGGTACTGTCGGGTCTCGATAACTCGAATCTCAATAACAATAAATCGTGTACTTACTCGAGTTTTATAACTCAAACGCAACCATTACAAACACTTCAAGGGGTATAGGAAAACGATATCATGTTATGTGTCACGAGTTATGAAGGAATTTTGAGTTACCGAGGTTCGAGTTGTCGCTACTCGGCTCTGTAGACCGCTGTCGTACGCGCACAAGACGTATTATACTCAGCAGCGGCGGCTACACAACACAATCGGCACTGGGTAACGCCTCGGATCGGCCCTCGCCAGGTACCTAATAATAATTTATATTACCTGTGTATTGCGTGTGTCGTGAACTGCGAAAGATTATAATATTATTATGTTATACGACGCCCGCGCGTCCGGATATGAGATAGCCGCAGTAAGTGCCTACACGGTGTGTCGGCGGCGATGGCGGACCCGTGACAAATGATCAAAGTCTGCAGCAGCGGATACGTCGTCGTCGTCGTCGTCGTCGTCGTGGCTGTAAAAAAATAATAACGAAAAGAAACAAATTAAACGCGGCCATACTTAAGGATGGGCGGCGGCCGAGGAGGAGGCGTGTGCGAGCGGAGAAGAAAATTTTTTAAAGTATACGACTATTTACTATATCGCGGTCATATCTATATAATGCGTTATGTTCTAGTACTATACAGAGCATTATTATATAGGTGTACACCTATAATACTGCTGCAATGTAATATAATAGTATATATTGAGCGTGTATATAGGTACCTTACGTCGACGCATCCTCCGAGACGAAGAGACAATATATTTTATTATCATCGTAACATTTGTAACGATAAAATTGGATCGTAAACTAAACGTATTTTATACATTATATATATGACGTGGAGCGTTTAATAATGGATCCGACTTTGATACGCGCGTATATATGTGTGTGTGAAATGTGAATCATATAATAATGATGATAAATGTGCAATAGCTATATTATTGTTGTCAGCGCGAGAAAAAAATGTACCCATCCAATTTTAAATTTTTATTAATATCTACTGTTTTTTTTTTTTTTTTTACGATCTCAAAACAATAACAAGTGACATCGCCGTAAAGACTCGAATATAATAAAAAAACGTATTGCTCGATAAACTTTATACTTTATGTCTCTCTTTTACTTACCTATAGTCCATATATTTTTATCAGTCCATTGCGATATTTCGTTCATCGAATCGTATATGCTAATTATATAGGTACCTAAGTGTACAACTTATTAACCCATACGATCTTGGTTGCCAGCTGCACCGATGTTTTTGGTCGGTTGTTTTTTGTTATTTATTTATTTTTTTGGTATAGCAAATAATAATATTACGATGTTAATGTGTGGGTCCAGTGGCCATGAAAGTAGGATATACCACACATATTATACAATTTTACAATCGGGCTAATCAAATGTATCAATTGAATGAAGGTCGACGTTACAAAACATTGCTATATAGTATATATAGTTGTGAATTTCAAAACAAACATCATTTTATTCACACGTTGGACGTAGGTATTATTTTTCAATTAGTTCCTAATACCTTCCTATATGTAGGTATACATTTTTATGTTATTGTATTATTCGATTTTCCCATTATACAATAGGTACAATTTTCGTTTAAGCAACGTATTAAACATTTAAACATTTCAGTAAACTAGTTTTAAAAAGCAGCAAATGCAGTAAATACGATTTAAATTATTTCCCTGGTCACCATTTATAATATTTATAATTTATTCGAGGTACCTACTGCGTTTTAAAGAATGACTTAAATGCATTATTTTGATGGGTATCTGGAAAAAAAATACAAAAGGTACGACAACATCATATAAATATCTTATTCGATTAAATTTGTCACATTTCTTAACTGTACAAATTATAACAAAATGTATAATAGTATATGTTACGAGTACCTATATACAAAATAAATATTAATCTACCAACGTAGTGACGTCTGACACTGAAAACAACACATGGATCCATCTTCGTTGTGTGGACTGTAACGATTATATTATATTTTAAAATAATAAACAATTCCACGGAGGTTTTTGCTCCCGGTCGCTGTTATTTCTGTAAACGACGTAAAGTTTTCAGTACTTGGCATACACATAATTTCAGCTTTTAAAAATGTACATATTTTAAAACCGAAGGAATATAAATCAATTCTGTCGATGTGTATGTTCGGTTGTCATTCGGAAAGTAGCCGTTTTTTTTTTTTTTTTATCTGCTGCTTCTCACAATACTACAACGCACGACCGTCCATTTTCTCGTGTGTTTTTAAAATAGTGATTTAAAATCCACCATATGTTGTAAGTAGGTACCTGGAATAATATAAGTATTCACTCCAGTATGTGAAAAATAATTTTGTGATTTTAGTGAAAATAAATTACTAGTCATAAAATCGTGTTGTTCCAAAATAATGAATATAGATATATCATATTCTTGTAAACCTTTTTACCACTTTATTCAAATATACACATAGGTAAGTTTATAAATGTTTTTTTTTCATAAATATATATGTATATAATCTGAATTAGCCATTAGGTACACGTGTGGTTCGTATAGGTCAATAATATATACAATATACATGCACATAATATTTAATACGTACCTTTATTGTGTATATTTTTCTGTCGCGTAAATTAAAAATATAGGCGCATAATATAGTTACGTATTATAGGCAGGTATCCTGTTCTCTGGTTATTATTTACCTTATGATGATAATATATTAAAATGATCTATAATAATTCAATTATTGTGGTTTGGATAAAATGAAAGGCGCATTCCTGATCAATGATCGATTACTACGTCATACGTGACAGTACCTACCTTCTTTATGCATTATTATTTATTATATTATATTAATGATGTACCTACCGATATAGTTTATTATACAGAGTGATACAGCTGTGAGATCGCATTCCGTTTAAGGAACACTGGAGTATCATTAGAACAATATAATGTATGAGATGGTTTGTAATAATAATTATGCATGACCGTGGAAGGTGTTTTTCACTCATTTTTCCAAGGTTACAGAGAAGTCCCGGGCAATTGCTGACAACAGTCGTTTTTGGACTTCCCATTTAAGGAGTCATTCTATGGATAGATAGGTACTATATAATGTATAAGATGCTTTATGCAATTGTGTTCACCGACTACTTATACCTACACATCAAGCAATAATTGCGAATGACATTTCTATAGGTAGTGGTCTATTTCATGACGTGCATTACACATTCGTATATTTCAACAGATAACGAATATAATATTTTATCAGATTAAAAAAGTCTAATGCTTATAACGCTGATTTCTTAAAAATATATCTAAATACGTAGGTTTTTTTTTTATTGAATATTTAACAATATTAAACCCAGACTAATACACAGCAATACCTACACATTTGAATACTATATTAAAATCATATTATTTAGAGTAGGTACAATATTTATGTAGAGATATTATGATTTAATGCAGTAGATAATGATATAAACACAAGGAAAAATCATACCTACGTTTTTATTTATTATTATGTACGCGGTGTATTATTTTCATAATTATCTATTTGTCAGTATTTTTTTAAAAAAAAAGCACTATACTTATTTGTATTATTGTCCTGTAGGTTTATAGAGGTAACTCAACCTATGCCTTCCAATAATATATAAAATAATATAGTATGTGGAATCTATAGATATAGGAATCGGGTACCCACAGTTCTACTACCTACATAATACTATTATGTTTTATTGGAAGAGTTTAACTCGCGCACATATATTATACATATACGTATACGTGATCATAACGGTTTCCTACATGAACGATTTCCGGCTCAAGTCTTACGAACATTTTTAATATTCCCTATAATTGTATCATAGCTATATAACGTGTATACAGAACAAAAGATATTCATACTAATAATATTATGTTATTATTAGTCTTGAACACCTATTATCTATTAACTATCGTGACTTTGAGAATTCCATCGTTGACCACATCGCTCTTCCCATTATAATTTATGATCCTTACCCCTCATGACTGTATAGTGCGTTGTGCCTATATATCTATATATTATCTAATACCTACATATATATAATCTCCGCGGTCGATTCTTACAATGGACCCACCGACTTATTTTGTGTACCTACCTTATTAGTGATGGTTATATATATTATTATATTGACGACGGACCGAGCTCTGTAGCGGATACCATCGGCCGCGGTGATGGTATTTCCTATACCGAACGCGCGTTCAGTACTTATATATTATTATTATATTGACAAGCCGCTGGAATGATTTTCGATAATGAGCTCGGCACACGAGTGATTGATGTACATTAAAAAAAAAATCAAATCATTTTGGACCGCCTATCGGTTACTGATTACCAGGCTATTATCGCGTACGGGTATATATATAATATATATACATTTACATACACCTATATACATTATACATACGGCGTGTACAGTCAGCAGCGATGTTGCTCTTGTGCAGGCTGCAGTGTCATGTACATATTATTATAATAATATAATCTCTCAGTCTGTATAATGCATATTAAATATACGTATAATGATTTTAAGATTCACGACACCACTTAATACACACACACACACACACATATATATACCATACATGTATAATTGCAGATTATACGCACCGACTTCGGTATATTCTGTACACATATCTTTATACGCGAAAAAAAACACACGAGTGGTCTAATTAAGCGCGTCTAAAAGACGGTTTTAATTAACGATCGCGATGGGGTGCGACGCGTATAATATGATATTGTAGTTTTTCGTCCGTCACGCCATACTTAGGTACCTATATAATATACAGCGAGTTTCGTAATTAGCCCGGTTTATTATAATGTGAGTGTGTGTTCGAAATAAAAATAAACCGTACGAACCGCACAGCGTCGTCTCATATCGTGTTGTTATCTACGACCACTGTCGACTGCGGGGCCGTCGCCGATCTCTGCACATCACTTACGGGTATACCTATATATACCTATAGTGTGTAATAAATAAATTTATATATATATATATATTAAACTATATCTCCGCGGAATGAAACGAACGCATAAAATTAACCCCGACAAGTCGTATCTCGCACGTGCGTGCTGTACACAATGTATATGAGGCGGGCAGCGCCCTCGTGACTATTAAAACAAGTCTGCGCGCCTACACAAGTTCGCCGCGGACAAACCTTAAATGGTGGTCAACCAAGTCCCCAGAGATAGTGTGTGTGTGATTTTGCTCGCAAGCTGAGTTTGTATATTATATTATAGTGTGCAGGTGTGTACCAAGGCCGCACGCTCACGACGACGACGACATGGAGACTTGAACGGCGGCGGCGTCTTCTGTAAAATTATTATCCAATATATTATTATACTGTATGCGATGTATAGGCACCTGTATACAGGTGTAGGTAGTTTAGATATTACTATCAACATCCCATGTATTATGATGAGTTTTTCATTGGCAATTTTCTATCGAGCGGAATAACGCTGCGCTGATGTGATATTAATATAAACCCATTATGATGCGCGCGAATTGAGTAATCCGTCGTATATTACGTATACATCATGTATACCTACATTCATATTATTTAAGTAACAATAGTAGTACATTATAGGTGTTTATGTATTATGTGTGCAGTGTTTGCCTATATATATTTTTTAAATTAGAGATTTGCGTATATCGTTTTATACGTACATAATAATATACGCTATGTACACATGCCCCGCATGTATGCAACGTTGGCGGATTAGCTAACGGCCGACACGATTTCGTCTGTGACCGAAACACGCAAAAATCATCATCGTATTTATTTTAGTTTAATCGTGCTTTATCGGTATCTAGGTCCTTGACCTCGAAGTCCTGGTATATATGTATGTATAGGTACGCAGTACCACCTATATAATATAATATGTTTGTCTGTGTGGCGTGAGCATGTATTACAAAAAAAAAATCTGGTCTTACAACAGCCTCATCAATTCACAATACGCCCTCATATGCATTGTGGTCCGAAACTCCGAAGATACAGTTATGGTATTTTTTTTTTTTAACCGCGGGTGACTGTTACTCAACAAAGACTTAAACATAACATTCAAAATAAGCAACGAAACTTTCAAAAACGTCAAACGAATAATATTATATCTCATCTGTTTAATCACTGCAATATTATACCATATACGAATTATTCGCCGTTTAAATTGTCTGTACCCATATCACATTATGTAAAATGTGAATAAATATTCATTACTGTTTTAACGGCAAATTTATTTATAAGATACCGCGAACACGACATAATATTCACGAATACCGAACATCGTGTTATTATGTTTATATTTTTTTGTACGTATTTTACTATTATTTTATGTACTTAATAATTGTTTTTTTTTTTTTTTACAGCATATTAACCATGGACAAAATCTCGTTGAAGAAGAGTTCATACCATCCGTTACTGCGACATGCAAAGCTGGATACATGACGATTAAAGTCACCACCAACCAGCCTTTTGTTGGTTAGTTGACATTGTTTTTTTTTTTTTTTTTGCTTACGTTTATTCAATTATAATTACTCTGTTGCATGCTACACAACCGTTTTAATAAGCCAATTACACGATAATTAAGAGCACGAGTTACTGTATTCGATTGTGATGTAAATGATGTATATTTTATCTTTAACAAAACATATGGCATGCAAACAAGTACGTTATATAAAAAAAAAAACTTTGCGTAAAATTAAAATGTCCCATTGTATAATATATGTGTCACAGAAATAAATAAAAGCGCATATTAAATTGATATAGGTACCTACCTAAATAATGTCATCTAGGTATTTCGTTTTTGAAAATAGTTCAGTCTAACATTTGAAAATAGTATATTGTGTAGATATACCTATCAGAATATGGTATGAATAAAAATAATGTATTTCTCAGTCAACATGTTATCAAATCTGCAATTCATATAGTGTTAATATATCTTTGACAATTATTTTAAATGATTAAAAGGGACTTGATAAAAGCATCAAAAACCATTAGTGTAGAATATAATTTACTTTAAACGCAGTATAAAGTAACAACAAACGATACATGTTTGTATACGGTGTTTAAAATGCATGTACTTATATTACTTTACAATATTTTACATACGGTAACATATTAAGAATGTATTTTTTTTTGCTTGGCTGCTTTGCTACCTTCGAATCCCACGTCCTCTGTTATGAACAACTGGTCATAAAATATGTTTAAACATGGCACGGAATGCGGTGCACACCTTTAGTCTTTACAATCAGAAATTAGATATTGGATTACGAAACCGATCGGTTCAATATTATTATAATACGTATGTTGAGTTTGAGTACAAACCAAAACTACGTATTTACTAAGTTTTGACTAAAGGCCGTGTCACCATAATCCTTCTGCTTTGTCAATAATGAATAGAACTTAACAATATACCTACCTACAGTGTTGTCTTTTTAAAATAATGTCTTTTTAAAATTCCTGACGAGGCCATATTATTGTTATATTTTTCCCGCGACCTCAACAAAAAAATAAATAATGGTTTTCAAAATATTTCTATCTGAAAACATGTACTTATAATATTATAATACCCGTATACAATAAAATATATAGAACAAACGAAAATTCTATTAATGAGATTTGACTATAAAAGTATAATACATAATTCAAATTTCCTAATTTAAAATATTATAGTGTTAAATATTTAAGTGCATATAAGTACCTACGTAGTTGAAATTAAATGAGATCATACTATTATATTATAAATGTACGGAATGTATATTATATAGACAACTATAAGATTCACCCTTTGCTCGCCAACCCCTCAGATGTGTTTTATCTAAAATGTTTATTATATTTCAATAACCATAACTGGAATCGATCACTTTTTTTCAAATTATTATTTATTTAATTTTTTGATTGCCATAGTAATTATTATAATCACTCAACAAATATTTTAAAAACATTTTATATAATATAGAGTATAAATTATTTTACGTACCTACATTATTTATGTATTTAATTTGCGCCTACCTACATATATTATTATAAAGTTATAAGCCAATGGTCACGTTATCGAGGCTTTCTTCTTAATTAAAAAAAAAAAATATTATAAAGTTAAAATTAATTTTTGTAAAATACATATTCTTACAAGTTACAAACATCGACCGTATAATGCGATGTAATTCATTTTATTTATATTACTCACATTTTTGCAACTTCACATTACACATTTTATATGTTCTATTATTTTTGATTCTTTAGAATATTGAAGGTATGGTTTTTTATTCCAAGCGAAGTGGTTAGCGACGTTAGAGTATAAGTTTTTTTTAATTATTTATGATTTGAAAAGTCATACATGGAGAATATTATCAATTGGAAATTATTCAACGCAGATGGTTTTTAATAAGAAATTTATTTTAAATGTTTCTATTAAGGTGACTGTGTGCCCGTTTTTAAGCATAAACCATTTTAGCTATTCTTTTCTAATAGTCAGATGATATTCAGTTATGTAATGCACAGATGAAGTTTTCACATACAATTTAATTTTACTTCCAATTTAATGTTTTATATAACAAATTGTTAAATGTATGCAGTTTAGTTCATTTAGTTCATTTATGGGTTCTATAGCATAATGTAAGTCATCTTAAATATGATGTCCACATAATATATTGATATTCGGCCAAAAATACCTAACTTAGTTAACACGTCTGTATCACAGAATCGTTTATTGTACACACTGGTCAATCATTTTATCTTTGCTTTCAAATTTAAATTAATACAAGTCAGCTTGGCAATATCTGACCTGTACTTTTTAATATTTATGTATTATATTTATATACTATTCAATATTCATATGAGTCATAACAAAATCATTAGCTATACAGTATACACAAATACACAATACACATTAAAAGAAAATTATAATACTGTAGTATAAATTGTATATAATTATTCGACTAGAAAGGTGTGAACCAATAATCAATACTTTCATTGTTTTTTGACACCAATGGTTCTAAAGTAAGTATATAGATACATCAAATTTCACAAAGGACTTTTTTCCACGCCTTTTTCGTGGGATCTAAATATTTAATATAATCTTATTTCCGCATTCAATTTACTGCATTGTTTTTAAGCTAAAGAACTACTATTATTATACAGGTATAAGATCTACCCAGATATCGTTTTCCCATTGTCAAATTATGTTTTTTTTTTAAATAAAAAGAAGAAATAACTAATCTCTTCATAGTTTTCTAATTTTTAAGTTGTTCATTCCTCGCCTGGCATTCATTTCCAATATTTATAATTTAATTGCGATATAATTACAATAGGAGCCATTACCAAATCATTAGTTATTACTGAAATTTTAAATATTTGCATGTATATTAAAATTTAAAACGTACGTCACTCTAGCCTCTCAATTTGTTTGAAAAAACAAATTTGACTATCGTTCTGTACGCCATTATTTATATAATATAGCTGTATTATGTAATTAAAGCTAACTGTGTTCAAATTACGTATGCTCTTTGTTTTACTTTTCAACTTTTTAAATAATTCAAATATAAGTCATAGATATAATAGTTAAAACTAAGACAAATATTTTAACCAATGTATAGATTATAATATTATTATATACATTGTACACAAATATAATAAATTGTCGTTTACGTAATAATTATTAAGAACTCAATGAGGAACAATAACTGTTTAATATTTAAGTAAATAAAAATTACGTAGGTATTATGTAAGCATGGTATTTTAAGTATATATATAATAGTAATACAACTGTGTACTGGTAAGTGAGTTTAGTTTAGTATACCATATTACCATTAACACTTATGTCTATAATTTAAGAATTGTGTAAAAACTAATTGTAGAATTGTAGACGTTATGTTGATAAAAAGGTTAGAATGTGAGACGTATATTTTTTTGTTTGGGTCTTATTGTCTGTACCTTCATTTCACAAGAAAACAATTCCAAATCTTCTTGAGACTATCTTTGATATTAATCCACGTTCAAATTATGCCCCCTCAAAAAAAAAAAAACTATCTTTAATTTGGCAAGAATAATCATATCACATAATTAAGTTAAAATAAAAAACTTATTTTACCCTCACGAAAAGTTCGTTTAACTGGAGATACTTATACGTGTTGCTTACGTTCACGTATAACGATATAATGTACCTAGCACCTATGTAATAACAGTATACCGAAACTTGCCCACAGGCGGTATACTCTATATTAGTGAAGAACAAGTGTTCGAGGTCCGATCGTACCCACGCAATAAACGCATCATAAACGTCGCGGTTAATCGAAAAAATAATTTTATAATTAAAAAAAAAAATCGTCTCGTTTCCCACAGGTGCCGTGCACGCCAGAGACTATCGTTCGTCGGGTTGTCTGAGTTACGGGAACGGCACCAAGCTCACCACGCTCGGCATCAACCTGTTGGCCACCCAAGGATCGACTGATTACTGTGGCATATTCATCAACAACGTACGTATTACAACATTGCATAATTTTTCCTTAGTAAATAAATCTATAATATTATACACTGTGCACGTCTGAGTTACAACATAATATTAGGACGTGGTGTTCCATAAAGAATTGTCTGGTTTCAAAACGATATAACTATATAAGTAATTGGTATAACGTTTAGGTTCAATGTAGGATTGTTAGATACGAAAAAATTGAGTCTTCTGAACTTGCAAATTTATTTTAAATATCTCAGAATTCAAGCCGATCCGCTGATTCTTTTTACGTCTAGCATGCCACCAATAATCGTTTAGCAAAATATGAACCGCTAAGAAGACAATATAATAACAAACGCCCATGTAGACCTAAATTGTCAAACTTAAACTTTTATTTTTGTTTGTATTCATGGTTATTCAAATAATACAGTTAAGTTTATCAATATTTTGTATCTTTCCAATGTTAAATTAACCACACATATAATAATATAATTCATATTAAGTTTCCTATTTGTAATTTGTTTAATTACAAATTGTACATTAAATATGTTTATAAGTCCATTTAAATACTTAATAACAAAATAAAATAATGTATTACACTTACAAAATTTAAGTAATAGTACCAAAGAAAACTGTAGGTTAACAATTTTTTTTCACAAATGTTCCATACTAAGTTTCTATCCCCTCCCCCCTCTCTCATCGCATGGTGGTTATGAGGTCGCACAGATATCCAAACTCGTCTCAAACCCTGCAGGCTAAAGTCATGTCAGGTGAAACTTAGCCGACGACCCTTTCGTTCGTGTTGAACCTACCACTCGTTCCGCCTTTAAGCGTTTTATTCTTTTTTTATACCACCCTTGGTCAAATTTAATTTACACAATATACCCTGCACGATTATAGCTTCTGCTTTGGGACGTTATATTACTTTTTTGATCAACATAAATTAATATTTTAAACATATGTATCCGTTCATATATAATTATATAGTAGCTAACAAGTACTGAACTAACCAGGTATATATTATATAGTGTCATCGCTTATAAAATATAATATAATAACCTAATACCTATGCTAGACTAGATAGTATAGGTATGCGATATTGAAATAGAGAAGAGTTGTAATAACGACCTCGCATTCGTGGACTTATAATAGATGACTATATGTGCAATATAATACGTTATACCGCGAATGTTTTATTGTAGGTGAAAATATAGAAAAAAACTCTATGCCTTAATTCACCTGACTTTAAATCATCCACCGTCGTGTGCAGCACACCTGTATTTGCACCATTATAATTATAGTCGAGATAGGTACATTAAATACGATTATTTGAATGCATAACGTAACAACTAAAAACAATAGTTATTTATGATTTATAACAATATTAACGAAAATGACGTGTCCTAATGTGTCAACTTGATGCGCACTACACATCGACAATCATAATATTATATTCAATATTGTATATTATATATGCATTGGCACGGTTACGATTGCATTGTATTGATATCATATTATAATAATATACGTCTTGCTCACAACGATTTGTACCGTTGGTCGTCCGCACGACACCTTCGCCTATAATATTGTCGTCTACGACCAGTTCTTGTCGTCATTATAGGTATTATTATTGTTACGTGCGAGTTTATGACATATCTCCTCCTATAGGGCAGACGGTGAGTAGACGCGACCATCGTCGTCCTCCGTCGTATATAATATATGTATAATATGTTATATGTACGACTTAATATCGTTTATTTATTGTTGTGTACCCGGGCATTGTGTACCGTACATCATATTGTATTATTTTATAACGATAATAGTAATAATAATAATAATAATATTATATACCTGGGAAAAAATGTGCTCCCGATTTCACGGTAACCTCGAATAGACGGCGTAATAAACGACTTAACGGCGGGTGGGTGCGCCTTTTTTGCGGCATGCGTTACGATTATTATACGAAAGACGTGTAATGATATCACGTCGTCGCGAAAATTTTCCTCGGAAAAGCGGTGTATAGGTACGGACAGCAGACGTCATCCATATCAAATAACAACACCATCGCTCATAGATATCATGACGTGCGTGTATAAGACGTATATTATGTTATATTATGCACCGTGCAGTACCTATATAATTGTCGCGATTTTACACACGTGTGTTTTATATACTTTGTACATAGTTGATGACCGGTGTAAAAATGTTATGTCCGAGTCGTATATAATAATAATAATATATTATATGCCCAAGGACCAAGGTGAGATTATTTTAACAGCCATTTGCTCGGTAAATTTCCGTGTTTATGAATAAACATTTATTCTTACACGATTTGAAGTCGTTAACAATAATACAACGCGTTTGAGTAAAAGTAGTTAATCATGTTTTTTTGATTGAGGTTCCAACGCAGTTGTTACTTTTAATCGGTTACAAACATTTATTTGAATTTCAGTTGAGCGAATGAGTGGACAGGCACAATGGTCTCCGCGAAATAATAGTGCACCATAGTCAACTCTTCAATATTTTATGTATATCAAATTTTAATTCTTATAAAACTAATAATTAACCACGACTGGGCACTGACTCGATATATTAATTCAAAAATAAAATCATATTTTACCTACGCAAATTTATTAGGCATTCTACGAATTGATTTCGTTTTCATCGGATAACATTAAAGGCGTTTTGAGTTTAAATTAGTAAACAAGTGTGCGATTACCTAAACAATATTCGTTATTTATTTCTAAATTACAATACAATTATTTTTTACGTCGATATATTATTTTAATTTTAATTTGAATATCAAATTGGTTGTTACTCGTTAAACTGATTTTCATTATACCACTTTAAATAATAAAACATGTTTAGATACATAAATACTTAAAAAAGTTGACAAGTCAAATTTATTTATTTATTTTTTTAGCTCTTTTAATTGGACACTTACGTCTGAACCAGGGGTGCCTCGTAGCCATTTTTAGGAAGGGGGTAAAAACTAAAGGTATAAAGTATTATAACTCAGTGTTTTGATACTATCTATAAAGTTTTAAATTGCTTACCTATTAATGTTTTTTAAGTATATATTTTCTTTTATAATCATGTTTTAAGAGGACGTTGTACTCGCATAATATGTGGTTCCTTTCTGTTTTACTAATGTACAAATTAGCGTCACAGCGAATTTTACTTTCAGAATAATCCATTTTAATCTGTTTTTTTAAATATTAAAGTAAATTAACCTATTATAAAACTTGAAAGTAAGACTATTATTTAAGATCCCATATGTAGGATTTTATTTATATTTTATTTTTAAAACAAGTTACGAGCGTTCGAAAATTGAGGTAAAATAGATTATTCTGAACGTATAATTTACTATTAGACATACCCCCTCCCTCGAAGACGTCCATAGTCTAAACTAAATTATAAAATTCATGAAATAATATAATATAATAATATTATAATATGCATTTTTATATACGCGTTCAATACCAGTTTTTCTATGGAATACCATTATAACAGGTTTTTGACATTTTGATTATGAGGAATAAAGCATTCTGTCGCTGTCATTTCAATTGTTGTACCTTATTCTGGCTTCTATAACGTTAATTCTATGAGCATGACCAAAAATACTGGATAGTATATAGATACTAGAATACTAGATACTATCGTAGGTCTACGTTTTTATAAAATATATACGTACTTTTTCGTGTTTCACGAAAATAACATTACTTGTCATTTCCAATTCCGGTTGTGAATAGGTAGTTACACTAATAATTACACTCTTTTCATTAAAATACTTTTTTCGTGCTCGTATTACACCCATTTAACATTTTTTTTTTAGGAACAGTATGTTTGTATTTGTACATATTATTTACCTTTATTTCCTATACATTTATACATTTTAGTATTTTTTTAAGCAATTACCTATGTAAAATATAACAATATAAACATTCTCATAACTCACAACTTGAAACACCATAAACAAAATTCATATGAAAACACAAATAATTTACATACCTTTAAGATTGATAATAGGTAAATTCGCTATAAATTATTATTAAAGATAATACAAAAAAATGGAATGTCTTAAAACAAATTTTCTATGTTGTACGTTTGTAAGATGGAGATAACATAACAAGGGTGTGGCATCCTCTTAAATATTCTTAGTCTCTCAGAGTTAGATAACAACTCTAAAATAAACTATACCTAATTAACTAGCCACATGTATTTTTATACACTCATTATAATACTATACAGAGTGATCCATTTAACTTAAGACAATCAATCAGGAAACGCAAACGTTTTTGAAAACACAATATCGTTTAGATTATTATTGGAAGAAAAAATTATATTTTAACAATTATTTTTTTTCATTTTTTTTAAGTTTTTACTTTTTTTAATGACAACCTACATTTTTAATTTTATATTGTAAATATAACCGATAAATATAACCTAACCGAACAAAATATTATTTTGAGTATTTTGATCTATACAATCAAATTTCGGACAAGGTATAGTTTAGTAGTTATAAATATTATTTATTTTTTAATATTTATAAAACAATATATATACAATCTATACAAACATGGTATAATAAGTAAGTCTGATGACACATTTAACAATGGCGTTTAAGATAAGAATAGGAGGCTCGACCAGCGATGCCACCTGACAAGTTTAAGTTAACATTATTATGCTTTTAGCAGGTCCCTGGACCATTGCCTTTTTAAGTCTCTGGGTATGAGAATGTCAGAGGATAGTCTTTTAATTAAGTATAAATATCTTAAATTAAAATATTGGAATAAGGAATTGAAAATGCATGTTGTCATTGAAAAAAAAAATGATTTAGATAAAAAAATCGAAAATGTTAATATGTAAACAAATATTTTTCAAAAATGTTTATAATTTTTTTTGACATAAGGCGTGTCTTACGTTAAATGTATCACTCGGTATATACATAAAAAGTCTTCAATTAAAATATTATTACTATCTAAAATCAACATTTGTCTCTACTCTCTGGTACCTATTACTTTATTATAGGTATTTTAAAACACGTATCATCACTTCAGGGCACAATTATATTCAAATATCAAATATATCTTTGTGTCTGAAAGTAGTGTGTATGTATGTATTTAAGAACAATTATTTCTCATATTATATAATATTATAGTATGCACGTTTTTAATAGTTTAATTTGAATATACATTAGGATTTAGGAAGCTGACGTGGAATAGTAAATGTTTTGCTAAGTGGTACTACAATTATTATTCCGAACAAAACGGTTTTGTTGAGTTTAACATTGGCTTAACATTAAAAACCTATACATTATTATCATATTATTTTTTAAACTGCAGCTTTAAATTACTGTTTTTTTTTGAATATATTAAGGCAATATGTAAGAATATATCATGTGGTGGATATTACCTGTAAATATTTAATACATTTACATTTAGATAACTATTCGTTGAATTTGGAATTAGCTTCATCGTAGTCAGTTCATTTTAATTTAATATATTGTAATTACTTTCATTTTTTTTTTAATTATATTCCAATACCATATTATACTATATATCAACCGTAGTTATAGGTCTTTGTATTTCATTTACACTTTAGACATACCCTTTATGTTTTGAAAGATTCGATGAGAAAATATATAGATATTGTAATTTTATGATATGATTAATATATTTATCAGTTGACTCGTAAATTGACAAATTCGGATACCTAGTGTATGATTTTTTTACTACTAATATGTTATCTCCTCGCACTAAAAATAATCTTGTACGAATATTTAAATTTGTATCTATTAACCTCTCGAGTGACCATTGTTACTTAACGCGTGGTTCAGTTATATTATACTTTTTAAAATTTTTTTCAAGTGTCCGAGACAGCTGAATCTTTTCGATTTTGGGTTTTTTTTTTTATAAATATGACATACTGATACGATGGGAAGATGCGTATTCTTATTTAAGTTAATATATTTTAATATGACAATCAACCGATGTCACTTTAATTTATACATAATATATAAGGTTATAAGTATAACCAATAACAAATAAACTCGGTCTTTGACATATTTATTTGTACAAAGTATAATGAATTATTATGTTATGTGTGTGGTGTGTCTGTTTGGTGAAAATTGTGTAAATAAAATAATATAGTGTTGGTTACGGTCGAGTAGTTGACCACAGCGAAGTCAGTACACCGAAGCCATCGAGCAAACGGGGAAAGTGCAACGGTAGGGACAGATGATCCGTGGAGGTGACGAAAAAATTATTCATTACGCGAGCATGTCTAATAAACGATTGAAACATTATAATAATATATGTACATAAGCATTTTTCTTTCTTATTTGAATGTCCAATTGTTTTCCTTTTTTTTTTACTCGTGGACAATTGTTACAGTTACGTAATAAACAAAATCGAGTTGATCCATTATGTGACGGATTCATTAATGAAATAATGTATAGGTCCATAAAATATTTGACACGAAAATAAATTACCTGTGATAATGCATTTTACTATTTAGGATTAGGATTGACATTTAACAACATATTAAAATATCTTCGGTAGCCATAATCACGGGGTATAACTGTATCATGTAGGAAGTATTAGGTATAAATAGAACACGTTTAAATCAACGATTAAATTGTTCAAATAAATATAAATTTCATCACATAAATCCGTGAACATAAAATGTTAATCTTTTTGACACGGGTATACACGATCGTATTATTTTCTGATTATATTCTTTGGATTAAAGCAGTTTATTTCTTTGAAATCACAATTTATTGTGTACATTATTTTAAAAACTAGAACCTAGGTGGTAAAAACATCAAAATAGATATATACTACAACAATAGTTTATTCGTTTAACCATATTTTATGCGTAGGTTGGAACTTACCATTAATGTACGTCTATACGTACCCAGTCATATATTATAAATCTAATTATATTGTAATGCGTAAAAGTAATGTTTTAGATAGGTAGTAAAAAATATTATAATATTCATTACATGCATCTTAATATTAATATAAAAATATAACTAATATAAGTGAGTGTATTTAAAAATTTTAAATGTGTATTGTATTAAATAATCAGTGCCCACCATGACTACCCAAAGTAGCCTTGTGCTAGCTTGCGCTAGGTATTATAAGTACAATTTACTGTACCACTATTATCTACTGGGGAACAATTAATGTAAATTGGATTTTGGCCACGAATGCCTTTGAGCGGGCAGTGTATACTGTATAGTACTGAATTGAAAGTACGTAATATTCATCATAATATTATTGAATCGCAACTAGAACAAATTGAGAACACTGCAATATAAGTTATTATGTTGATTTATTATTTACATCAGGAGGACATTTTGATTGTTGTAGTACAACTAAAAGTTTCGATTTAAACCAAACCAAATTTTGTCTTTACAAAAACAGTGAGAAAAATGATATTCGCTTAAATATACAATAGGGTTCATTATAATGAAAAAAATCTTCCACGTACAATAATATTTCTTCCTCCATAATTGAATTACATATCTATGTCACTTTTAGGTTTATAATTCAATTTTTTTCTAAATCTTAATTTATCTGCAAATCTGTATGTTTACGTGCTATTAAACATGCTAGCTGGTGAATTGAACCGTCTTCCAACAAGCCGTCCGCCGCCGTCCGTATTCACGACCACTGTTGAGTTGAGTCGAGTTGAGTTTCGGTAGGAATCTTCATAGTGTTGGTGATATACACAGGCTTTTACGCTTTTTTTTTTACAGCAAGTGTGTTCGAAGTTCAGTCGATGATCAAAAAGCCAGGACGCACAAATGCCGCCGTCGATGGTTTCAACCATTCTGCAACCTGAACGCCGATCCTGGCGATTTGGAGTCAACTGAATGGATGGGACATTGGACTTCAGACTGTGAAGCGATGGCAAACCATTCTGCTGACGATGAGTCAGATTAGATGATCGACGCCAACGAGCCACCGAGTTGCCGTCTATGTCCACGTCCACCGTTTGAGTTGAGAGAAGACTCGTTCGGCACAACTTAAACTCAGTGTCGAGCATCTAGTCTGACGACTCATCGTCTGCAGAGTCCCCTGACATCGCGTCGCAATCCGAAGTCCAGTGTCCCATCCATTCAGTCGACTCCAAATCGTCGGGATCGGCGTTCAGGTTGCAGAATGGTTGAAACCATCGACGGCGGCATTTGTGCGTCCTGGCCTCTTGATCATCGTCTGGACGTTGAACACAGTCGCTCGTCTTGTAAATGATAGCGTAAAAACCTACGTAAATCACCAACATCATAAATACTCCTACCAAAAATACGAGGTTCATCAACCGGACTTCCAGTTGAATGACAGCGGCTTCTGCAAGTGGCATTTCGGTCGCCCATTTTGGTTGTAAATATAGTGCCATATTTTGTCAGTTATTCGTTGATAGAATATACAGTGAAAATATTATGGTAGTATAACAGTTGCAAGTTACAACGATTAATAGTTATTTGAATAATATAATAGGTAGGTAACGCACAAAGAAAAACTATACAAGCCAATATCTATATTAATATGAAAAGATTACAAGCCAACACATATAATATAGGCAATATTATAATGGAAAACCGTTTATAAAATATGTATGAATGTGTTTTAGACATTTTTTATCTGCCGTTAAAACAACAGACTTTTAATATTAAATTATAATTTTTGCTTTTTGATCAAAACCAAAAATGTAGTCAATATAATATAAATACAAAAAAACAAAATGTCTAGGGGTGTAGTGTCCTATAGCGATACTAATTTATGTTTTTCAAACTTTTTGTTCTGGAAATTGTTCAACAAATTACTTTTTTTAAATTTAGATGTATTTAAAACCTAAATCAAAATCCAAACGTTTTTGAGTTATTTACTTATTATAATATATAATGTTTCATACTTTTATAACATAATTTGTAAGGACTATTAATTAACCCTTACTGTATACATTATTATAAATAGGAAACTACTTCTTAGTATTTTGATTTAAATTTTAAATACATCATAATTTAAAAAAATCATAATTGATCCTCAAAAGAAAAAAAGGGCGGGTAAGTAGATGTCGCTCTGCTGTACAGGGGTTATACGTTTTACATAATACGTTCACAGAACACTGAAACCATTTTTAAATTTCCGTGAAATTTTTGAGAAAGACAGTAGCCCTTTTAAAATTCCCAATCCCTGGTTACTTTACTGCTTGTACACTCAAATTATGGTTTTATGATAATAACCGTTTTAATAATATATTTTAATGATAAACGAAATAAAAAAAAAGGCGGCTAAGTGGATCTCGCTCTGCTGTACAGTAGGTTACAAGTGGGTTACTGTATAATGGATGGTATTAAATTTGAATTCAATGATATAATATTATTATTATATACGAAAAATGATTCTGAGATTAGACGGTTTGTCAGTGTGGATATTTTATATTATATTTATATTATTATTTCTTATTAATTATTATTAATACGGTAGCCAATATTCGGTAAATTGAATTAATATTATAAAGTTACAACAAAATAACTAAATTCGTTATTCTTGGTTATTTTTTAATTTCGTCCAAATTTGATCATAAAATAACCATAAAAAAACTGTGTGTTAATATTTTTGAGATTTTTTAGTTACAAAATAACCTACTTACGTGGAATCTTGTTTTAAATTTTTAATCCTTAACTATAAAAGTTAAATTTTTATCAACTTTTAACTACAAAATCATTTTTAAATTTAAAATTTGATAAATGTTGTCAAAAATCAAACTTTAAATATTCTTATAAAAAAAAATTGTGCCAATGTATTTTTAATATTTTTCAACTATTACTGTAACAATATATTAGGAGCCTTGTATTAAATTTACAAGTTTTTTTACTCAACGAATAAAATTGTATTGACATTTATAAAAAAAAAAAAAACTAAAAAAACTGTAAAAAGAATATGTCCGTAAATAGCTCAAAACGAAACCAAATATTTTGAAAATTTATCGAGTACAGGAATTGATAAAATAAACATATGATTTAAATTGCAAGTATCTAGTCATTCATTTTTGAATTACATCAAAATGTACAAATCGCTACGTGAGAAATCGAGTGAATTTCCAATGTTGTATACATTTGTACTTCAAACGCTCATAAAAATTTAATTTGACTTTCTTTTAGACCTTTTTTTTTTGATAAAAGTAGACAATTTTATGAGGAATCTTGTATTACATTTTCCTAGAAAATATTTTGAAGATGTTATCGTGTACCTATAGAAAATGCTATTATAAGTAACCAGTGAAAATGTCATGAATATACGGTCATTTTTTTTAGAGTTACAACAAAAACCAATATAATCTTTAATTATTGTTATTTAAATATTTAACGATTATCACACTGAAATCATATTATACTATGTAATATAATATAATATTAATTATTAACAGAAAACAGAAGAAAGATCAGTACCGATTGCTATAAGAATACATAGAACTCTAGAACTTGCGGACGATAAGTATTACGTCATCACATGTGGCAAATCAGGATTCAAGAATTCCAAGTAAATAATGTCTATAGACTCGAGCTTGCCGATTAAATTCTACAATTATTGTTTAATAAAAAAAAAAATTCAACAAGATTAAAACATTACATTATTTTTCAGAAACGAAACGTCGCTGGTATCATTAAAATTCCTGGATAACGGCAAAAGAATTCAGGAAGTTGTTTACAGCCATCCTTACACACTAAGGGCTGAGATATCAAGACACGATGGTAATATAAAATAATACTTCTATAATATTGAAACATTAAATAACTTATTAGCGAATACCTATAGGTAAATTGAACATTTTTCGTGTTATAAGTTTGGTTCAAAACATATTTTGGATGAATTTTGTCCCTAAAACACCAAAACGTATAGGTACAATTAATAATTATATATTAGTATCATGACTTATGATAAACAAGCCCGGATTAAGGGGGGTCCGGGGGGCATGGCGCTCGGGCCTCTATAATTGGAATTTATTTGGGGGCCTCAGATTTGTGCATTTCTTTTTTATTATAGGCTGCATACAAATTACCTAAAAAAATATCGATGATTATTTAGCGAGGAAAAAAGCTTGTAAATTATAATTTATAAATAAAGTGATACATTATTCATTATGTATTGCTATGTCCCTATATATTTTTATTATAATAGGTACATAATATGTACATTTTTTTTTCGTACAGCTAGGGGCCTCATTATTAAGACTTTGGCCCCTGGGACTCAAAATGTCTTAACCCGGGCTTGATGATAAATCCATATTATCATAATAGGTACACTCAAGACTTATTATACGTTTTAATATACAATACATATTTGATAAAACTATACATTTATTTTTGTTCCGATTTCGGTAAGTAACTACTTTCACGTCTTCAGTAGTCAGTACTAAGGAGGACTTCCGAAAAAAAAAACGATTTGTATACACTGTTACAAATCAAATCGAATATAAATATTTTATTTTACTATAAAATAAAAACAACTAGTTTATTTAAATATTTCATATTAACGCTATAATTTAGGTATATTAGTATACTTATAAATTATATTATGTTGGGTTTTTATTATTGATTCTTACTGCGATGGATTTTTTAACACCGTGTGAAAGTATTTATGTAACAAATTACATGCTTCAATAATATAATAATTCGAATTCAATATTTACTCTCAACTTGTGGTTTATTAAATAATAAGTACACATATTATAGTTTATTAATATTTCAAAATATTGCTTAATTCAATGAAGTGGAACGTTTAAAAAAAAATAAAAACTATATTTGCTCAAACCTAGGTATCGCGCATTATGTATTTACTCGTATAAATAATATCCGCAACCATAAGATATTAAATATAAATTATTTTTATTTTTCACGTTCCAAACAACACAGGTGCCTATGGAATACGCGTTAAGAACTGTTTCGCATTCAACAAGAGGAACAACAGCGTCAACCTCATCAATGAGCTCGGGTAAGTGAACCCTGACGATACCGCACATTGTCGGCTACAAAAGATCTCCCGCAGTACCGCGTGTACCACAATTATGTGGTTTTTCTAGTTACAACTTGCAAAGACTCTGAAATTAGTGGTTTAAACCGTGATTGTTTTTTAACTCGCCTGCGTCTGCTCGAGCGTTTCCAAGAAGATGGCGTTCGATGGGATTTTATCTTATACTTGGCTATTATTTCGATTTGACAATAACCACGATGGTCCGAGAGAGTGCTGCGACATAATGTTACGTTTCTTCTCAAAACAGACGGTCTCGACAATTAAATAGTTAATAGATGACGATATCTGGAAACCGGAAACATTTTCACGTCGTGTAAAATCCATTAGTTGTCTTTAATAATATATTTAATTGGCTGTATCTAGCCGATTGTCATTGGACAGTATAGCCGATTTGATCATTGTAGGTACCTCCTCGACAATGTATACAAAATGCATTTAGAATGTGTCTGCATTTCACGCGTCCCACAGCTATGTCGAGACTCTGGATAAAATATTTTTCTTTTTTCCACTCGGAACAGGGGAGGGGGTGTGGTGAAAAATCGAATTGATTGTTTATGTTTTTACAAACGGTAAAACCTACATACAATATAACGATGCTCCTACATTAGTAGTAATTATTATCGTTGTATGCATGCCGCAGTTGCCCGGCCAACACTAAGGTCATCACGCCGTTCAAGTACGATCCAAAGTCGGGGCACGCGGACGCGGCTCTGGCTTCGATGTTCCGGTTCCCGGACAGCCCGGAACTGTACTTCCAGTGCGACATCGAGGTGTGCCGGGGCGCGTGCGCGGAACCCGATTGCGACGGCGTGTCCGCGGTGCAGTTGCAGCAGCAGCAACAGGTCAAGTACGAGCTCGCCGTGGACTCTCCGGCGGAAAACGGCACGCTGACGGCCAGCACGACGGTGTTCGTGCTCGAGCCCGGCGAGACGGCCCGGAGCCTGACGCTGTGCGACGACCCTGCCGACGGGGGCATCCGGCCGCCGTGGCTGCTATACCTGTGCATAGCGTTCGGGCTCATGTTCCTCATCATGCTCGTCATCAACGTGTTCCTGTGCTCGGCGATGACGTGCTCGTGCGCCCGCACCGACATCATTGAAAAGGAGCCCAGCATCATCGAGGACTACGACCCGTACCGCAGCTGGCACGGTTCGCAGTACGGATCTAGGTAAGCGGATGTCCGGGCGGTGACACGTACGGCGTGATTATTTCGAGCAGGCTCGCCCCGTTTTCGTGCTCGAACTGTGCATGCTTACATTCGAATTCTGATTTTTGGAAGTTTTAAATTCGCCGGAAGACCATAATATTTTCGAATACTTGGGATTTTCGTATCACTTAAGGATCGTCCTGTGACAATACAAAAGTCTGCTGTTTTTCTAGTGGGATCACCCTTTTTCGCTTTTAATTATTCAGCAGACATTTTTTTTTTGAAAATGTTGATGTACCTAAATATAAATTTGAACGAGCAGATTTTGAGTTATATCACTTGGCGTACTGAGGAGCATAATATACCTATGGTAATGGGTTATAAAACTATTTGAAAATGTTAGTTATTACTATTGATCTATCAACGAATTTGTAAATATTATCCAAGTTTCACAAATACTGTATATTTTATATTACATAGTATAGCTTATATTTTTGTAAAATATTTGTTAAGGATAATTATCCTGTTTGCTATAAACGTTTTAATAACTCAGAACTTACTCATTAAAATTTTGAATTAAATGGGTGGATACATCAAAATTTAAAAAAAATCATTCACAAAATAATTTGTAGTAAAAAGGGGGTTCTCGTTTGAAAAATTGACGTTTATATCGTCACAAGACACTCCTTAAGTAGTACAAACAGTATCTGGAACTTGAAAATATGGCTTTTAGGTGTACTGAAAAATTCTAAAAACAGAATTTGAATAAATGTAATATTAAAGAAAAATATGGGGGTGAGTATGCTTAAAAAATCACTCTGTAAACGATCATAATATTAATAGCGTATATTACTATTACTGTAACGACTGACGACGATAAAAAATGTTTATAAGCCCTCAGATCACCTTCATCCCACTCGCTACATCGTAGTAAAAATGCAACCTATCCGCTCTCAAAGTTTTCAGAAAAATCATCCATTAAATAATTTACTGTAGAAAGGGGGGAGGGGGGTTGTCAATTAAAAAACAGAAGTTTCTATCTCTGCAGGAAAATCCTTAAACAGTACAAAAAACCGCAATCATTTAAAAATATGGTTTTTTAGTACCAATAATTAAAAATCCCTGTAAATCTCAGATTTTAATATGATAACTGCATTATATAAGAAGAAAAACGGGGTAAGCATGCTTACCCCGAATATATTCACCACTGTGGTGTATTTTTAACGAAATAAAAACAAGACAAAAAACTTTCCTTAACAGTTGCACGGACCACGATTTCTGTTTCATTGCGCCTCGCTTTGAGTTACTTCCGTATAGCGTCCCCCTCCTCTAAGACATTTAATTGAGCAGTGCATCCAGATAGAATCGTTACAAATACGCCACTGAATTTTTGTCTGCCGATCGTCGACGATGACTGCAGATGGACCCAGCTTGATGATTGGTATTTCGCGGGTATCTATATATATATATATACGTTCCAAGACAGTGCGAGCGTTAGTAGGTAACACATCACTGATCACTCAGTGAAAATGAAGAGCATTCCGATTTTCTACTACCCACTCAAGTCATCGATACTTTTCGATGAAACAACGTATAATAGCCATAGTAGGTACCCTAACACGTAAGTAGGTACTGAAATACTGAATTTCCGCATAAGCGTGCGTAGTCTGTTTTAGTAGACGTATAGCCAGTAAGATACGGGAGGAGATCGAGGGGTTTTGGGTGATGTGATTATCCTCTCAAAACCTCAATTCCTGTTTATATTACAAAACCAATAATTTACATTATATCGTTACAATGTCATAATATTATATATAGTTTCCATAAAAACAATACTCGAGAGTTTTTATAATATTACGTTAATACGGTAAAATAATAAAACATACAAGGGGTATAATCAACAGGTAGCAGAAAATTTCGTAGCGGAGGCAGCTGAATCCTTCCAGGTCGCACGCCTCCGTGAATACGACAATCAATATTACATTTCTATAAACAATATTAAAATATACATACTGTTATAAAATCATCAGCCTCGGTATTAAGCATAGGTACTATGAAAATAGCTAACACCTAACATTGATATGCCATATTTTATTAGCAATCGCTGATTTGTCATCGTAATAAATCATTTTTGACAATTGATTACTTTTTTTTTTTAAATTTAGGTATTCATTAAATGGTAAGCCGGGATACGTATCGGGTGGCTCTACAATGAATTCGACTCGGTCCATGTCGACCAATAGCGACCATTATGCTATAGTACACTCGAGACCAGGCAGTCGGTATTCGGGCACCGCCAAACACCAGCCACACATGAGAGGACCCCCGTCCAACATTGGGTCACATTATTCTGGAAAATAGTTAAATTTCTAAAATAATATAGGTATAAATATATATTATACTATTATTTAGTTAAATAATCATTTATTTCGGAGAGGTAAAATATGGATTTTACCTGTTTTTGAAAATAAGATATATTTATACTACGGTGTACATAATAATATTATACTCGTACACGCATTATGCAGCAGTTGTACTTAATTTTAACGAGAATTATATTTTATAATATCTCAAAAACTTAGTTGCCATTATATTTTTCTATCTTCAATAATTATTTTAAGTGTATTAATATAATATATAATATAATTTAACGTGTATAATATTTTGAATTATTAATAGTTACTATATATAATATAATATATATATATACCTATTACGCATATCATGGTGTAATAAATTAACTTCCTACTATTGATTTTATAGAGAGTAATAATGTCTAACTACATAATAATTTACTAGAATATACTACAAATCAAGTCAATTAAACTTGAATCACTTGTGCGTAAAACTAAGTAATATGTCAATTATTGCCATCACATCACTGAATTAATTTTGTTATGGTATATATATATATACATTTAAAATTTTATATACAATATGTGTTACGTATGTTAATTATAATAATATGATTTATAAAAATTAGTTACCTCTGTTGTATTCAATTTTTAAACAAACGTGTAAATAATAAATACATTCAGTAAAATATTTTTAATGATTTTTTTTTTCTTAAAAATATTATTGTAAATTAAGATGACCTACCTACCACAGATAATATTACATCTATAGGTAGGTGCCTATACCCAAATATTTTTATTTAAAAACTTGCCATTTTGATCTACGATTAAAAACAGATCATCAACATTTTATTCTTCAGTTGTAGCATAGTCAGTATAATATAGTGAGTGCCCCGAACCCCTTAAGATGCACTTGTGCATTAAATGTTGTCACATGTCATAAAAGACTAATATTATAGTATGTTATATAGGTAGATACCGCGCGTGTACCACTTCCACACAATTTTCAGCACAATAATATTGAAAATTATTTACCAAGGCAGGTAACTTTGCACGTATAACCAGTGGCGTGGTGGACGGTAATTTCAGAGGCAGTTGCTGCTGAGATTTTTCTTAAATAGAGAGGTGGGTAGTATCCGGTGGGCGCTCTAGTCAATGTAATTTAATATACTCAATAGGTAGTCCATAACGATCTGAAATATAATTGGTTATATCATATCGATACATTATCATACATTAATACTTGGGACATTTGTAGCATGCCTCTGGAAATTTTCAGTTCGTCACGCCACTGCGTATAACTACGTATTGATTTGGCCATGTGCGGATACCACAACGTGTTGTGTGTATCTTATAATACAAATTAAAACAATAATACCTAAAATAGCGTAGGTACAGATATTACATTATATTCTTACACTGACACTTGCAGTGTCACATTTTAAAAAGCAAAAACTTCTGGTTCCTGCAAATAAATTTTTTTAACTACCTACCTTACTATTATTATTTTTTTTTGTCTGTATACATACATAAATCTTATGAAAAACCACCGGAAATGTGTTAACGCCGAGACGGCCCAAAGCTTTCGATCCGCCGTAGACTGTTGACCCATTCAGTATCGACTTCTACAGGTGACGACTGATAAGGGTGGCCAAGAGAAAAATAGAACAATAATGTAAAAAAAAAAAAAAAATTGTACATATTTGTATCCCCATGTCCTATGTTGCCGAGAGTAATTTTATAAATAATAATAAAAAAAAAAGACAATAACAACGATGACGTAGGTATATCTATAGGTATATCTAGGTATCTCCACGGTGGTACTCGCTCACAGCAACTATTAGGGCCGTTATTACTACAGTGTCCGGTTAAGTGTCGGTTAAGACTAACCTGTTGCAGAACTATATCGACGACACAAAAGAAATCCTGGCGGTTAGTGTTATCAGACGTACTTTACTGAACGTCGTGAGAATGGCCCTTAAACGAGCAACCACTATAATATAATTCGATAAAAATAATAACGTCGTTGTAATTTAGCATTCGCGTTTAATGATTATTAAGGGGGCTCCAGCGTACCTATATCATGTGTTAAGGAATAATATTTAGGCGATTCCCATGACATGGACATTCGGGCTATTGAATTACACGTCTTAATTCGAAGGTCCTTTGATATTGGAAATTGAAAATCGACCACCTAAAAAGTCTAAGCATTTGAGTTCATACATGTACAAAATTTAAATCCCAACTTATTATAATATTATATTATGTTGGCTAGAATAAGGTGAACAAAAACAATGCTGGCCAACGGTTACTCATATAATTTTCATTATACCTATATTAAAACGAAAGTATATTATATAGTAACATATTGTTTATTTCATAGTGTTTTGTTACTCTCAAACCTTAGCAATTGTACCTAAGATTTGGAAATTTAATATAAGATTCCTCATAAGTCATAAGTTTGGTGAATTTTATCGAAAAAAAAATCTCTACCGGAAAGTGAAATTATATTTTTATGAGCGTTTGAAGCCTAAATACTTACAACATTGAATATTTACTCGAAGCCTCATGTAGCGATTTTCTTATTTTGTTGTAATTAAAAAACGAATAACGGTACATGAAATACATGAAAATGTAACTGAATTTTTATATTTTCATTCTCTACAGACCATACAATTTTGAAAATATTATGAATCGTTTGGAGCTGTTTAAGGACATTTTCAGTTTTCAATTTTTTTAGTTTATTTTTCTATAATTGTCAATAAAATTTTATTTGTTGGGTAAAAAGCGTGAAAATGTAATACAAGGCTTCTAGCTGATATATTGTTACTATTGCAGTTTAAAAATATTAAAAAAAACATAGCACAATTTTTTTTATAAGTATTTAAATTTAAATTTTGTCAAAATTTATCATATTTAAAATGTAATAACTATCTATTTTGTAGTTTAAAATTTATAAAATGTTTAACTTTTATAGCTAAGGATTGAAAATTTAAAGCAAAGTTCCACGTAAATAGGTTATATATAAATTACTTAATTTACAAACATTTTCATGAGATTAAAATAGTATTCAATAATACAATAAAATATTAAAAATCACGAAAATGTGCAAATTATTTTGAGTTAGAAAAGCATAAAAAGTTACTGTTAATATTAGCATTGTCTTTACATGTTACAATTTTCAAATATTATTAAAAACTAATTTTAATGGAAAATATATTTTAGGTACTCTTTATGCATAGTCAACTGAATTTACACGAGCGCGCGTTGTATGATAACAAAATATCGAATGAGATTGATCATTAATTGATGTTTTATTGAATAATTTGATACAACAGAAATATTTTATTTGTTTTATGGTAGAGGACCAATACGTTAAAAGTTTTGACTATCACACAAAATTGAAAATGTTCATAACTAAAACCACTGTTAAATTTTAATAGTTGAATTGGTTAATTTGAAAATTAATATTCTTCAATGCTCCTTCACATAATGGTTATCCCAATTCACTTTGCAACTAGACAATAATCCCAGTAAACAATGTAAAAAAGTACCACATAACTACGTAAGACATTGATATTTGGTGTCACATAAAAGTGATTTCCATATTGATAATCTTTGATTCAATAAATGTAGGTAATCCAATTCGATAATAATTTATTAGTAGGTAAAACAGAATTTACAACTGATTCCAATTTTTCAATGCTTGTACATTTAACTACTTATATAGGTACTGTGGTTTGTGTTTAAAAAAAATAAATAAACGTTGAGAACTGCAGAATTATTTATTTTGCATAGGATAAAAAAAGTAGGATCAAAAAGATTTGATGTTTCTGGACTTACGTTGTTTCTACAATAAACCTTTCTCCGTGGTGTAAAGGTTTGACCAATTACTATAGGTTCATGCTGGACTTACGTTTATACTCAAATAAGCGTAGTCGGCCTAATTACGAATATAAAATATTATTATTAAAATATTATTTTCATTTTTCATTAATAAAAAGACAAAAAATTACTGCAACTAACTTTTATTTATTGATTTATAATATTGATAATTTTGTTTTATTAAATTTAAAATAGTTTGTATGCAATTATTAATAACTGGGGTTTTGATATTCCATATTTTTAGTCCAGGACTAACGTTATTTCTCTTCTAAACTGTTTATTTACCGTGGTCCCACAGTCTTAAAATTGAATATTTATTTTGCAAATGTACACACATGATCCGTCTATCATTTGAAAACACATTCCACACATTATCTCAATTTGTGATACTTTGTGACTTGCGTCGTTTCTCATTTAAATAGTTCAAATATAGGCTAGATTATAATAAAATAGAATAAAGTTATGTATTTTTTGGAATTCAATATTAGTTTTCTAATACAATTTTTAAAAATGTTTATATTGTTTTAATTATTACATTATAAACAATCATCACAACTTAAAATAAATAAATAAATACATATTAAACAGTGCTATAACTTATAAGTAGGTAACACATTTTAATTAATAACACAATAATAACATAAATATTAAAAATTAAATAAATATACAATTGTATGTTTGTATGGATAATAAAATTGGCTATCAACCAAAATGAAAAAATAAATAAAAAATGAACTATAAAAGTAGCTTTTCTTTTATTTCAAAACTTAATTTGTATGATGTATTGGTAAGTGTTTGGGCTGAAAATTATAAATAAAAATAATACAAATTTAATAAAGAAAATTATTATATTTTTTTCGTATGGAGAATTTTAATAAGATTTATTAAAATTTTAAAAAGTAATAATATCACTTACCATAATATAAATTTGTGTTTGTAAAGATCTAAGAAGTACGTCATTTAGAATGTGTTTGAAATCATTAGGTTCAGAAGTACAGCCAATATGCATTTTTGGTAATGTTGACACTCCGACAACAAGAGGATAGAGATTATAGTGCAACTTGTAAGTGCTTTCAGGCAAAACTGTGACGTTCAACTAAAATTATATACAATTACGTATGATAATGATATTATGTTTTTTTTTTTTTTTGTACACATACGTCTTTGTGCCCAGCCATCATAAATGCTTCGTTGGCTTCCATCGATACATCTAACGTAAGTAGTGATTCTGAGTTATTATGTAAAAAGTATACAACGCTCATTGGCGTATGTAACCATCCGTGAGCTGGTAATTTCATGTCCACCTAAAAACAAATTTTATCCATCAATCACTTTCTTTTAGAACCAAAATAATATTAAATAAAATAACTGACCAAAAATGTTGATTTTTCAACAATAATTTTAGGTAACTCTAAACTTGAATACCCACTCTTACATTCACAATCCAAATCAGTTCTGAAACATAAAAATGCATTAAATTAGTATTCATATTACATACCTTATAAGTTGTAAAAGGTTACAGGTTTATTTTCAAATATTTAATCATTTATAATACATTTTATGATTACCTTTTCCAATTTATAGTGAAACAACCTAAAATATTTTCACTCAACTCAGAGGGTGTTACACATATTACTTCTGAAGCACATTCATCAGATTCTAAAGAGATTCCATTTAGTACTGATTGGTAACCACCAGCCGAAATAGTAACATGTTTAGCCTGAAATATAAAATGAAAATGTTCTAAATTATATTTAAATAGAACAATTTATTTCTATAACATTTACCAATTGAAAAGATGTATTCTCTATAAGGATTGGCCACGGGGAAAGACACTTTATGTTTGGAACCACTATTAATGGTTCACCTACATACACCTTGGATACAGGTTCAAACCTGGAAGACATATAAGTAACTGATATGTCAAATACAATGCTCACGTCTATAACAATTTCAACATCTTTTACACAAGCAATCTTAGTTCTGTTATTATCTTCTATCGAATAGCTTATCTGAAATAACAATCACCATAAAATAATAAATATTAGCAAAACAATGTTGTTGAATTTATTGGTAATAGTTAGAATGTAGTATAACAGTGAGTTAAATTAAAATTATATGGGTTAAGATGTTAAGTACATGTAATTTTAAATTGATTAAGCAATTAATTTCATAAAACATTCTCATAATTTTCTTTTGAAACTAAATATGATCTCATGGTTGATTAACATAGAAATTAAATGTAATAATAGCTGTAAAGGTGCATTCACACTCATTGTATCATGTCCATTACATTAAATTCACGGGTAACATAATGATAGTAACATGTTACCTACAAGTTGAACAAAGCATTATGTATTATTTAATAACAATTTACTAATATATGGGGAGTGATCCATTTAACATTGTATGCTTACAATGAGTGTCTTACGTTAAATAAACCACCTCGTATACATAATATTTTTTCTTTTAAGTAATCAAATTAAATTATTTTCATCCAGGAATTTTTGTTTCACCATTAAAAAAAATTATGATAATTATGATTATATTGATAAAAATGAAATATGATAGAGTAAAAATAAGACTTGTTAGTAGAATAGAAAAATAAAACTCAAAACAATTACTCTTATTCTATTTTATTCTATTTATTTAACCTAACCTAATCTTTTAATTATTTACTGTTGGTAATTTATATAAACTGAAAGTATTCATAAATATAATTGAGTAATAAATACATGTACTATTGTACTATACATATATGTATACAATATTGCATATTTATAAGAATTTACTAATTGTCTAATAATTTCAACTTTTTTCAATGTTCTCTAATTTAAACATTTTTGTAGTTTTTATCATACAGATTTGTTTTACAAATGGTCTATAATACAATAGGAAAAAAAAAATGTATACTGACCATAAGCTGAAATTTACGAGTGTCCAAACTTGAAAACCGAACATAGAAAGATTGAGTTTTTTGGTCTCCAACAAGCATGCTGTTTAATTTAAAATCTACTGGCAACGATAATACGTTTTTATTTGGATCTTCACATACTTCAACTATAAATTGGTTGGTAAATGATTATGCGGAAAAAAAAATTATTCCATTTTTATTATTGTATACTTACTCGAGTGTTCAACCTTTTCATTATTATTGCGATTCAGTGTCAAATTTAAACAGACATCACTAACAGGTCGATCTTCTAAATTTGTCAAACACACTGAAACTACATACCATTCCAATAACAGTGCTGGATTTTTGTGTTTAATTTCCAATCCAAGTCTTGAATTTCTTGGTTTTAGAGTTGTTGATGTAATCTGTTTGATTCGTTCGAATTCATCATCAGATGTCTTAGACAGACTTAAACAAGAAGGAAAAAGGTTAAAATATTTCAAATGAATAATAAGTAATGACTGATAATATTAAATTATTATTACTTATTAGTGATGTTACAAACTATAAGTTTACACTCTGAGCATGGTTCAATAAGAAAAACAAACTGAAAATTGCAAAATATCTAAAATGAATCAAATGCTCGATAGTTTGGTTAAAAAATTTAAATTTGTTCTAAATTTGACATGAGAACAATAAAAAAGAAAATTTATTTGAATGTTAGGAAGCATATAACATTATTCATCTATCATGTTATCATTATATTTATATTAAAAATCAGCGTTTGAAACATCACTAATACTATTATTATTAATAATGATATAATACCTGAAGTTATTTATTTCTCTTTCAAAACTTTTAGTTTTCTTTATCGAACTATAGAATTTCAAAACTATTGGAAAATCGGGTTCATTTCCCAATTGTAGTTTAATGGAATTAACCTACAAACAAACAAAAAAGAAAGGTTAATAAATAATAATTTCAGACAAAGTTTTTATTTAATAGCAGTTTATATATAAATAGCTTAGTAATAATTATCTAATTCGATAATAGCCTTATATAGACATTTTTCTTATGTGGTAATAGAACATTTCAAAAGAAAAAAAAATTACTACTTCCTTAATAATTAACGTATTCAAATAGTATATTGTGCAGTAAGAGTAGGAAGTGAGATGTTTCAGTTGTGGCCGGCATTTTGTCTAAGACTGAATTTGCTCTCACACAAGCCACACAACTCTTTTTTGTCCCTTATGGATATTATTGCTGCAATGGCAATAAAGTTATGTTTCATTAGGAGCACTGTGTAGATTGTCAGTGCCGGACGATAATCGACAATGAACTGTTCATGTCATTCTCAATGATTCTCCAAAATGTTTCATAGAATAGCACAGGAGTGAGCAGAGAAAATATTTCAACCAGCATCAAAAATTAAACTTTCATTTCTAGTGACAGGGACAACTAAAATAGTTCTTTAGACTAGGTAATATTAATATTTTTTGGATTAATCCTGCTTGCAGTTATAATATAATTAAAATATGATACATAATTAAAATTTTTTTCATTTTTTCTTTTTACATGTGCAGTACTTTAAAGTTTAAACTCTTTGATAATCCTCGCCCAACAAATATAAATGAAACTGATTTAAATATTGTGCTTGTTGCTTGAGTCATCAAATACACAAGTTTCTTTTCTATTATTATTGAATAATAGTACTTACAGTGATTTCTTTTCCAACGTCATTTGGCGAGGGAACAAATTTGCAACTATAAGTATGAGTTTTTGATTCTCCATAGATAAGTTTACTGCTATCTGTGCAGACTTCAACATCATATGTATTGTCAATGCAGGTAACACAGGCTATAAGTTTTGAAAATTGCACCAGTATAGGAAAATTAGCCCTGAAGCAGTTTAAAATGTATTTAAATTACAGTCTTACAGATTTAATACTATTTTTATGTTAATTAAATACTTTATAAAGATATCAATTTCAATGCCATCACAAGAAACATCTTTCAAAATAACTTTGGTATCGATTGTAGAATTTGTAACTGACATATCAATTTCTAATACAGATCTTGATCGCAAAGAGTCACATTTTTGCCACTCTTCCATCGATACATTTTTCTCATATTCATTAAGTGTTTTTTCAGGTTCTGGAATTTGTCTCTAAAAAACATAACATTTTGCTTAAACATAAATCACCATTTTAAGTTTACAAAATTATTTATTGCAATATTATATTCACTTGTATGATTGAACCAATATTATTTAAAGCTTTTTGGAGATCAATATTTTTGTAATATTTCAGGGCTTCTAGATTTAATTCTACATAATTCTGAACACTTGCTGTTAAATATGCGCATTTTAGACATTTATTTACTAGTTCATGGGCAATTGCTTCCCAGCCTTCGTCTCGGTAATCCCATAACATGTGGCTCCATAATCTGATTTCATATTTGTATGAAACTGTAATTAGTTTATTCAGCTATAAGATTAGATTGGTCAGAGTACTTACGTAAGAGCTTTGCTATAATCCTTCGCGTTGTAATATTCGTCAGCCATCTGTACAGCTGAAATCAAATAAGAGCAAGAAATTAAAATCGAAAAAAAATTAACATAAAATAAAACTACCTAATAAATTTCTCATCCTAGGACATTTGTAGTGTTTGAACTGTTTCATTGCATTTCCTAAGAAGCCGATGATCGCCTTCTAAAAAAAAAAATGTATAGTTTAAAATAAATGGTCATTTGTTATTTAGCAGATTTAACTACATACTGAATGATCAACTTTGGTGTTTTCATAAAATTTTAAAGCTTGGACACCATCTGCTTCAATAGAGTTAAAATCTAAGCTATTGAGGGTTTTCATCAGTCGCCATGGCCTTTGACCATAAAATTCTATATTGTTCCATTCATTTAATGGATCACTGGATGGATAAACATTTGCATCCTAGATTAAATAAAAAACATTTTTTTTTTTTTTTTTAAGTATTGTGTATAATTTATAAAAATAAATGTTTCTTTTCAAATAAATAATTATATTATATTATATATTCAATATAGTATAATTTAATAAATAATATATTAATCAAATTCAACTTGTAATAGCTTATCAGACATATTATAAAAACTATTGTCGGTATGCATAATCAATTTGTGCGTCATTGACTATGCAAACGGACATAAGACTATATTTAATAGTGATCATGAATTATTATTATTATAAACAATACCATTGATAATTTTACATATCTATGAAGAAGTGATGTTTGATTCAAATATCAAATGAGTATAAGTACATAATATGCTTTAGTTGTAGTACCTGACAAATATCATAGGCACTAGTTTTTCTCTTTTTTGCATAGTCTGCAGCTTCTTTAAAGAAAAATCCTGGATTTAATTGCTGGGTAGCTGTGGAACTTTCAGCTGTTGTTTCATCAAATAATGATGCAAACATTGAAAATCTGTATACATACATAAAAAAAAAATGATTTAATTGTGTCTGACAGTGTGTGTGAAAACTTACTGTTTTGACAACCAAGAATAGTGTTCAAACATCAATTCTGGAGGTCCAATCATTGATTTAAATACATTTATATGAGAATTAAACTGAGTCAATGCATCTCGAGCCCTCTTCATTACAAACAACAGTCTGCTTATTTTGTATACAATGTACGCGGCAACAACTTTTACTTCATATATGTTTGTGTCAAAAGTGCGTATTTCTAATAAAGACATATAACACTGATGGTAGTGCCTAAATGTAAACATTCGACATAAAAAATTAAAATGTTAAAAATTCAAAGTATAATAGTACACTTACTTATGAGCATTATGATGGTCTTGTCGAAGCTCATTATAAAATCCAATTTTGAATGAATAACGAACAATTAAATATTGATGACTGGATTTGCTCAAATTTTCTAGTTTTGACTTCACAGCTCTGATTTGTTGTTGGTAATAGTTCTGTGCCAGATCATAGAAAGCATTTTCCAGCCTACGTTTTATAATAAATAAATAATAATATATTTACACAAGTGTATTAAAGCTATGTTACCTTATAGCATAGCCATGGATATTGTCTACTACTGGAAGTATGAATAAAGCTTTTGGGTTCAATGTACAAGCGTCACACAGTGATGCAGCTCTCTCAGTAGTGATATTATCATCGACTGCAGGCATTAATTTTTGTATTAAAACTACAACAATTCTTGATTTCCTTCCTTCCAGAGATAACCTATGAATTTTATGTAAATATATCAATTACACAACAAGAGTAATAGGAAAATAACAGCTTCTCAAAGTAATTGACAATTTAAGTTTCTATCTGTAAAATAACTTTCTCTTAGTTGATATAGGTTGTAAATTATAATATGAAAAACATCACCACAAGTTGACCGAAAATCATAAGTTATTGATCATAAAACTACTAATTATAAAATATTAAACAATAACCTAATTGATTGAACTCTGGATGAACATTCGCTGATTTTTTCATTCCACGATTCGTCGTCCCAATCACAGTCGTAAAAAATGACGACAACGGCAGGATCGTAACGAATATGTTTTTCGAGCCAATTCCTTTTTAGTATACCTTTTGGGATGTAAGGCATTATGCGCTGAAAAAAAAAGAATACACAAATCAAGTGGCAAGTCGGAGAGAAGCAGCTGATGTAACGTATGGTTAGATTAGTTTGATTCGGACGGGGTAGGACGGTGACTTGTTAATAATAAATATACACCTAAATACCTTTTCACTCAAAGTGGGAAACTTGTACTCGGACGTGAGGTGAAAGAAATTCAATACGGCTCGGCTGTCACGGCCAACGGGACTGTGGAAAGCGTCCCAAATTGTCCTGTGGATGGAGTTATTGACCGTATCCAGGCCGGCGATGGCGATCAGCGGACTGGGTGAACAGCACAGTTCGGCTGGGAAGTCAAACTCTCTGTAATCGACCATGTTACGTAAATCTTGTGAAATTTGCGATGGAATAAAAAACACCGTCCGAGAAATTGAAATTTAAACTGCAGAATATTAATTTTTTACTATAAAATAATAATCACGATTTAAGATAGTACTATCTTAAATCGTGTTAATATTATAAATAATTATTATCACTTTTTTGATAAGAAACAAGTATCCCAAACAGTAGGTGTATACATAGACCTATAAAAGAATGGACCGCGCATAAAGAGAGATACGTGAATCCAAGATATGTGCGAGAGAGAAAGAGCTAAGTTAGAAATTCCAAAGACGGTATAAGCAAAAATATATTAATTAGTCTTTGAAATATTTTATTTTCGTAATTTCATGCCATTCCTACCTATTACATAATATTATATTTCTAATAACATGACAATATTGACAAAGTATATTTCGTTATGCTATTAAAGTTGTTCTATTTCTATTCTACCATATTATTTTGGGCGTTGTTATTTATTTTATTCTATTATTTATGTAACCTGTTAAGATAAATAGGTACCTACCTATAGGCTATAAGTAACTTACTAGGTATATTACTTACATAGACCTATAAAAGAATGGACCGCGCATAAAGAGAGATACGTGAATCCAAGATATGTGCGAGAGAGAAAGAGCTAAGTTAGAAATTCCAAAGACGGTATAAGCAAAAATATATTAATTAGTCTTTGAAATATTTTATTTTCGTAATTTCGGGCCATTCCTACCTATTACATAATATTATATTTCTAATAACATGACAATATTGACAAAGTATATTTCGTTATGCTATTAAAGTTGTTCTATTTCTGAATATTCTACCCCATATTATTTTGGGCGTTGTTATTTATTTTATTCTATTATTTATGTAACCTGTTAAGATAAATAGGTACCTACCTATAGGCTATAAGTAACTTACTAGGTATATTACTTATAAGTAGACAGTAGTTATAACTTATTATATTTTTTTATATCAATACTCAACAGCAGGCTACAAATTATAATGTATATTACCACAAGAGTAAGTAAAAATTGTGTTTAATTATTTAGTTAATAACAGTTTATTTAAACATTAACATTTTATAATCTTAGTCAACATATTTTTTAGTTTCATAACAAATAACTGTAGGTGCTAGGTATAACAATTAATATGTTTTACATTAGTAACAATTGTTTAAAAAATAAAACTAAAACTACAATAATACTTTAATATATAATCACGAGACTACAATTTACGAGAGCATGTATTTATTAAGATTTATAATGTTTACTTTATTAGCATATTAGTATATTATGTACAGCAGATTTTTTTCACTGGTGTTGAAAGTGGATTAGTTTTGTATATAACCTTCTTACTCTTTTGTCTATTTCATTTGAACTCGTGTTAATATGATGGATTCTTATTGTTATAAATGTTTTAAGTATTAATCTAATCATCTGTAACAAATGATTATTGAGCGGTTCTTGATCCATAAAGTGGTTTGTTAAATTTAAAAAATATTTATCAATACTTAATATTGATATTGATTTTAGTACCAAATAGTCAATACTTATGTGGTTAGATTTTTTGGTATATTCTCTGACTGTACGTTCTGCAACCTGACATATACTAACTACATCAGCATTGGCCATTGTAAGACCACCTCTATTTTTTTTATTCAGTAATAGTGAATTGGTTTTATGTGATTTTATTTCTTTAGCACAAACTTCACACTGAATACGCTTTAAAATGCTTCTCACCACAAATCCAGCAATATATCCTACTACATCTTTAATATAATTGGAATTTTGGTATACTGTTAATAGTTCATCCTCATCTTCTACAATATGTTGACTCCCAGCTGCACATAATAAATCAAGTACAGCATCTTGGTCTTCAGTTGGTGACTTTTTTTTTAAGCTTGATATTTTTAATATACTTGTACTATCTTGTGCAAGACAATTAGCACTTGAGTTTGATTTTATTTCAGCATGTACTAAGAGTGCTTTATATGCAGCTTCAAATTGAGTTACTGTTGGATTATTATTGAAGCCACCTTTAGCTCTTATAGCAGAAAATAATATCTCCAAATGGTCTTGGCTGAGCTTGTAGCTTAAAATAAATTTAAGATAACAACCATTAATAAGTTCGTAAGTTAAATTTATTAAAGATTTAAGGCATAATATTAATCCTTGAAATCCTGTCCTTCTATTTGATTGCAATAATAATTTGACAGTTACTACATTATTTGTCTTTTGTTCAAAACATTGCAATTTTTCTATATACATTATTCCTTCATTCACATATTGTATAATTGATTCTTTATTGTTTTCATTAATAGGTTTGTTGTACGTGTTTTTACTTAAAAAGTTCCTGGTATTCAGTATATCAAATATATTGTTCATTAAACGGCAAAATTTAATTGTAGCTTCTGCTCCTTGGAACTCTGGTAGTTTCAAATCATTCATACAATATTCCATTGCATCTGCCACACTATTGCTGAAGGTTTGTACAGCTAAACGGACACGCATTTTTTCTTTGGTATAATTTATGTGTTGCGACCGAATTTTTGTAGCTAAATGTAACCCTGTTTTATTTTGAATATTAACTAGTGCATTAAAATATGACCATTTTATTTGCTGTCCTTCATTATCCAATAATAATCCCCAATCTCCTAGTGTATTTCTACATAATTTAAGCATGTGACAAGGGTCCAAAATAAGGTGTACTTTTTCGTTGGTTTCAGGATGATCAAAAGAACTTTGCAAGTATGGATAATGTATATTAGCACCCAATACCTTTGCCATAGCTATGTTACTGGAAGCTCCATCAAATGTAAGTGACTTGATTAAAATACCGGTTGAATGTAATTGTGATAAACAAGTTTTTATTATATTAGCTTTTTCTTCTGCAGGTAAACCATTAATAAGGTAATAACCAACTGGTATTTTCCAATGTGCATTATATGCCACGACCATAATTACTAATGCATCCTTGGCATATGGCAAATTATCCATTTCATTTATGCTACCTGGACCATAATCAATAAATCCCTGGAAACGTGATCCGGTCCAATGAACATTTTCTTTTATACACATTTCATCTAACATCAGTCCTCCAATTAATTGTTTTCCACTTTCTTGAAATTCTCGAACTTTAATTTGTATAGCTCTTAATGATTCTGATGTTAATCCTGGACGTCCATCTACTGTAGCATACCACTTTCTAATTGTACTTGGATGGGGTAAAGACTTGTTGAATATATTACGGACATAGTCATAAGCATTTGGAGAATAAAAATGTAATGTTAGAGCAAACTTCCGTAATTCTGGACTGATGGTTTTAGACGACAGACTTAGTTGACGCATGAGGAGATGTTTTTCTTCTTCCGTTGTCGCACACTAGTAAGTAAACACATTGATTAAAATGTATGGCTTTTTTATATATAATAAGGAGATAGTATCATGAAGGTTGGATAAAAAAATAAATACGCATAGTAGTTATAAAAGAATTTTTATTTAATAAGTATGTATTTGCTTACATATCTATTTTAATATATTAAATTATGTATAATATATAAACACTCAACTGACAAGCGAGTAGCCAATGGATTGTATTCATACTTATTGTAGGTTCTGAATAATTAATTTAACTTCTGTTCAATATTTGAGTCAATTTAATTATAATCAAATTTATAAGTAAGAATATAATCTAGTGAATGTCATAGGTTATGATAATTTTAAAATTGTATATTGATTGTACATTTTAAAATTTACATAATTTGTCAAAGCACATTGTAAGCATATGGACAGAAAAGTTTAAGTTAAATTAGGTAAAGCTTAGTTTTTGTTGCTTTGACAACATACCAAATTTAGCTTAAATCAATTTGCTATGTTGTATATTTTTGAGATGAAGATGTGAAGATTTCAGATGTTGATTCAAGGCTGGGCATTAAGATGACATAACACTAGTATTTGTTGTCTCCGTCTTACCAGTGTATAATATAGCAAAATTACGCTCGGCAGAACACTTGTAGCTCCTTTAGTTTAAAAATTAGAGCATAGACCTAACCTAACCTAACCTTTTATAGGTCTATGAATTAGAGTGAATTGACCTACTATGAAACTTGATGGTAAGAACATTATCTGTGTTTGTATGTTAGTTTTTAATGATAATTCAATTTTTAAGTGAGTTATGGCCATTTTTATTTATTGTATATTATATACATATAACTTGCTAAAAAATTGAATTATTGTAAAAAACCAACGAACAAATACAGATAATGTTCTTACCATCAAGTTTCATAATAAGTCGATACTCGATTCACTCTAATTTTTAAATTAAAGGAGCAGCTTCAGGTGTTCTGCTGAGCGTAATTTTTCTATATTACCCACTGGTAAGACGGAGACAACAAATACCAGCTAGTGTTACGTCCTCTTAACGAGTTAAAAAGTTAATTTAAATTTAACTTTTTAACTTAACTAGTTACTTTTGGATTTTCAATAACATAACCGAGTTAAAAAAAATCATTAACTGCCCAGCCTTGGGTAGATGTAGTGTTTAGTTGTAAGTTACCTTCAGAATATTAGAACAATTGGCTGTTATTTTGTTATCAGCTTGTAAACTATCAATTAATGTATTTAATGTCCTTATTTTAGCTTGCAATCTGTGATTTTTTTGTCTTAACATCCTTTCAGTATTGGCTTTTTTTTCTAAAGTTTTTTTATAAACATTCCAAAACATTTTCCTCTTTCTAGGGGTTTCCAAATCTTCTTCTTCATAATCTCCCAAGTAACGAAATAGTTTTCTTCTCCTAATAATTTATTCACATCAAACATTATAAAAACAATTGAAAAAAATATATATTTAAATAATACTTTTGTGGAGGTGTTTTTGTTGAGGTTGATGAATTCATACTAAAATTGTTTTCTTCAAGTTGCTGTTGTACTACCGAGTCATCAAGATCCACTTTTGAATTGTTTGATATTTCTGACAATATACCATCTTCTAGAAAATCATTGACTTCTCCAGTTTTCACTAAAATTAAAAAATTGTTACATATTTGCAATAATTGAAAATATATATTTGATTTAATATTAATTTATACCATTACTATCATTTGAATCATAATTGATTTGAGTTCCGTTACTATCATTCTCTTTGGAATGATGAAGTACCTCCAAATCTATATTTAAAATATATGTTTTGTGTCTTAGTAAAATATAATTAACTCACATTACAGGTTACTAATTTAAGTAATTTG